>JAKSZT010054101.1:748102-786188 GCA_026826555.1 Tolypeutes matacus | reverse complement strand
ATATAGAGAGAGAGAGAGAGAGAGAGAGAGAGAGAGAGAGAGAACACATACTTTGGTTCAGGTACTGTGCTAAGTGTTGTACATGAATTATTCCTTTAATGGTCTCTGAAGCCCTGTCAGGAGTTTTCTCACCCTATTTTACAGATGGGAGGGAAAGCTGATCTTCACAGCCTTCAGAAGAAGTGCCTGTGGTCACACAGAGGGCATGAGGAAGAACACAGACTAGACCTGGAGTCAAATCAGCAATGTCTGTCTCCAAACCCCAAGCTCTCCAACTCCAAATTATACTGCTTACCCATTCTATAATTTCAGGTCTACAAAAGGCCACAATATTGTGGTGCATGTGGGGAGCAATCCAATGGTCTGCCTGGACAAAACAATTTTCATAGGTTCCAGCAGAACTAGAGAACAAATGGATTTCAGCACATTTATCATAATATATAAACAATTTAACAATAAAGAAAAAGAATCAGATGATGCTGGTGAGGGAAAATTCTACTATTTATTGAAGGATTAACATGATATACAAAACTGCCTTTCTTCAGACCAACTTGTATAAATACTATGTCTTGATACTGATAAGTGTTGGTCAGGAGAGCATTTGGAGTTTGACTTTGATAACTATGCAAAGTGCAAATATCATGCTGCAAACTACTGGCAATTCACACACCTTGATCATGAATTGAGTTCTATTAGAGTTTGTAAGATGAACTTAAAGGTGCATGAACAGAAGTTCATTGCCTTCCTGAGGAGATGGTCAGGAGAGCAGCTGGAGGCAGTGCCTCAACCTCTCCAAGGGGCAATTCTAGTTCCATTTCAACCATAGGCAAATGGACACCTAGAGTCCAAGTATGTGCCATTAAATTAAAAGAATACTAATGATGATAATTTTTTTATTTGATAAAGAATAAAAAATGTCTTTAAACCTTTTTAACTCCCAAACATCTTAAATTAGTTGAACAATGCAGACTGGTTATCTAGGGCCTTTAAAATGACCATTCAGTTTTTGAAGAGACAATTTTATGTTATTCTCTCTGACAACTGTCTATTCAGACAACTTCTAGTTACTGGTAATTATAGCATATCAAAACCATAAGGGGGAAGTGGATGTGGCTCAAGCAGCTGGGCTCTTGCCTACCAAATAGGAGGTCCCATGTTCAGTTCCCAGCACCTTCTGAAGAAGATGAGCAAGACAGTGAGCTGATGCAACGAGCTGGCATGGCGAGCAGATGCAACAAGATGATGCAGTGAGATGACACAACCAAGAGACACAGTGAGGAAACGCAATTAGAGACACAACAATTAGGGAGCAGAGGTGGGTCAAGCAATTAGGCACCTCCCTCCCACATGGGAAGCCCTGGATGTGGTTTGCAGTGCCTCCAAAAAAGGTTAACAGACAGCAAGTGAAAACAACAAAGGGGGAAAATAAATAAAAATAAGGATGTCTTTGAAAAAAGAAAAACAAAAAAGCCATATGGGATCATGCTTCCCATTTCATTTTCAAGAGCTAAACACTCATGCCATCTCAACAGAGAATAATGCTAGAACTAAATGTGAAAGGTAACTGTTTAAAGAATAAAGAGCTGTTATGTATTCCCTTGTTAATTTGACCATGTGCTTATTCCCCATGATAAGCATCACGGACAAAGAAAGGGAAAAGAATCTATGCCTACCCTGGGGAAATTTGAAATCCTCATTAAGAAAACAGTAATAGAAATCCACTATTACATTATCAACCAATAAGTTCCACACAGAGAGAGGAGCAGAGGAAAACAGAGGGAGAGACCAGTTAATCCTGGACTGTCAGGAAGAGGTATCATTTCAACAACTGTAAATCAATAAGAGGGCTTTTCCAGGACCAGAAAGAGGTGAAAGGAACAACTTAAAGATTTATGAAGCAGGAATTGCAAATCATAACCTTCACAAATCTGATTACTTTCCTGTGGAAAGGAACACCTTGTTAGGAAGTAGAAGAAATAAAATAAATATGCAACATCATGACTTCCATTTACACATAGTGTTTCTCAACAACCACTGAGGTCCTTATTAGAAAGTCTGAAAACTGGGAATGGAATGATGGTTACCTGAAAAAGTCAGAGGAAAGGATTTGGAAATAGAACATGAAACATCAGCACTTTTCTAAGAAATAGAACTGTTCACTGAGATTACAAATTGGCATGCCATATTAACCTACCAGAGACAAATTTAGATGATTCCTATTTGGAGGCTTTCCTCAACTGTGTATGGGTAAAATTCAAATTTATTGCATTTACAAAACAAATAAAAGACTGTATTTTGCTATGTATCCCTTACACATATAAGACAAGAGGCTTTTCTTATATCCCATGGCATCTTTGATGGAAGATTTTAATTGGATTGTATTTGGTTTGTCAGAAGCCAGAGCCAAAGCCAGCTTCCTGGGCCCATGACCTGTGCTGATGCACAGGGACCCATGCTTAGAAGGACTCTGTGCTTTGTTTAATGCTCTGCTCTTATCATCTTGAAATTCTTAACCAGTTAAGAACAGTAAAATTCAGGCAAATAATTTAATTTTTTAATTTTTCTTTACTGAGAATGGTAGTAAGTAGTAAGAAAAAATACCATGTAAAGTAGAGATATTGTAGGAGAAAGTAAAAACTTTATATTTCAGTATCATTAATGGCAACTTTTCTCCTGCTTTTAGAGCAGGGATCCCACATTTCAAATTGCACTTGGTCCTGTCAATTAATTAGCTGGTCTTGTGGATGGATTTGTGGTTTTCAATATATATTGAGATGAATATAGATGTAATTGTCTTAATGTACATACTTATGTATGTATAAATATATATATACTTACAGCATAAATATTCATTTATTCCTTAGTTCTGTTCACTGAGAAGAAGAATAAGCGGTGACAACCCAACAGCAATGAGCCCCCTAACACCCAGATTTTCTTTCTTGTTCTTCTTCTATTTAATGCCTTGCTTTTACATTTAAACATCTTTATAAAAATTAAATTTATTTTAGAGAAGTTTTAGATTAAAGAAAAGTTACATCAAAAAGTGGACATTCTCATCCCAAAAGCCACAAGACTAGGGAATGAACAATGGATTAAATTAGACTTGTTACTATTCTGCTATAGACTTATCACTCTAGAAATGGAAGAAGTTTTATCATTGATATAAAGGAAGTGGCTGCCAGAGTTTCTGAGGGGAAGGAGAGGGAAGAATAGGTGTAAAATGGGGGCTTTTTGAGGACATTGGGGTTGTCCTGCACAACAGTGCAGAGATGGATACAGGCCATTGTGTAATCTGTCAGAACCTACAAAATTGTGTGGGGAAAAGTGTAAAATATAATGTAAATGGTAGTCCCTGGTTAGTAACAATGATGTAATATGATTTCATCAATTGTAATATATCTACCACACTAATAAAGGATGCTGTTAATGGGGAAAGTGTGGGAGGGATAAGGAGTAGAGTATATGTGAATCCCTTTTATTTATTATGTAATATTCTTTTTATCAAAAGCTCCTTTAAAAATAATTAAGTATTTTTTTATAAATATAGGGGAAGGAGTAGATGTAGATCAAGTGGTTGAGCACCTGCTTCCCATGTATGAAATCCCTGGCCCAATTCCCAGTTCTTCCTAAAAACAAAGGAAGAAATAAGTAGGTGCAAAGACCAATTCTCATTGGGGAGAGAATGTAGCTCAGTGGTTGAGCATCTGCTTCCCTTGTACAAGGCCCTGTATTCAATCCCCAGCACCTTCTAAAAATGTATATAGGGGATTCTCATCTAAAGCCCCATCCACTTACACAATTTCCCCTATTATTAACCTCTTACATTAGTGAGGTACATTTGTTACAATGGATGGACAAATATTGAAACATTGCTACTAACCAAGGTGTATAGTTTACATTATGGTTTTCACTTTGTGTTGTACAGTTTTATAGTATTACTGGGCATTTTTAGGGAAGTGAAATTGTTCTGTATGATTCTGTAATGACAGATACATGATACTAAACTTTGGTTAAAGCCTTTGAATTGAGTCTGTTAAAGTGTAAATTGGATCCTGTCACCATATGTGATGCTGCAACCACTCTAAAAGGCCAAGGTTGCCTTACTCTCCTACTCTCCACCTCTTCCAGTCTATCCTTCTTCCTTTTGCCTGCTGAAGTCTCACCTGCTCATGAATCCAATCTCATCTCATCTAACCATTGTATTTATTCCTCTTGCACACATAGCCTGGGCCCTGGTAATGAAGTGATCTTATTTTCCAAACAAAAATATCAGGTCATATTGTGTCACAATTATGTGAACTGGTAAATAAAATAGGGAAAACCCTTTCAAATGGATGAAACTTTACCATTAGCTTCAACAAAAATATAAGTACTTGCTATTGTGCTTACTCAGCAGAATGTCTATTTTTTTTTTTTACCATATAGACATCTTAAAACTTCCCTCTTAACCACATTCAAATATATAACTCTATGCTGTTAATTATGTTCACTATGTTGTGCTACCATCACCACCATCTATTACCAAAATTTTCCCATCATCCCAAATAGACACTCTGTACATTATAAGCCTTAATTCCATTTACCCTACCCCTACCTCATCCCCTGGTAACCTATATTCTAGATCTTTCTGTAAGGAATTTCCAGAATGCCTTGTTCTTACAGAAAATTTTACTGAATAAGAAAGTATCAGGTTCAAGTTTGTTCAAGTGATACTGTCTAAATCATTCTTCCCTTCCTTTGCCAAGGATACCCAAATTACAAAGAAAGGACAACAAAATGAAAGATTAATTAAGACTTATGGCCAGTATATCAGTTTTAAGGTTAATCTGTATTAACATAGAGCTAATAACAAGCTAATATTTCAGTTAATTTTGAATGTAATATACCTGCATTTTGTGTAAAATTCAAAAGGTAGGAAAAGTTATTTAATGAAAATTCTCTTCCAGGGTAGAACCTGGCCTCAGTTCCTCAATGTGCATAATTCTAGAGATAGTCTATGTTTCTAAACAGGTTTTGATAGTTTGGTATGTGAGACATTATGCTAAGGATTGTGCAGACAGGCTCACTTAACTATCAGGAGCACTGTATCTCATGAGTTGTATTATCATTATCCCCAATTTACAAGTGAGGAGACCTACTTGGGGACTGAAATGTACAAGCAAATTCCCCAAAAGTCTCATAGCTCTTAAGATAGAAGAGTCCATGTTCTCAACCATCCCTCCACCGCCTCCATGGGTCATAATGCGATGGTTTATAAAACACTCCCTTTTCCAAGGTCTTGGATGATACTTTTACCATTTTAATCATCATAAAATCTTGAAGACTGGTTTTATGTATTCTTTCTCCTAGAATTTACTTAATTCCAAGTCTCTGATCAGAAAGGCAACTCCCAAAGGTTACATTCTTCCTAAAGGCACATGGGATTTACCAGAAGACACTTTATGCTGGCTCTTCAATGCTGTGAAGTGCCCTACCTCACCTACATCAAATGCAAGTCCTCACTCAGCCTCAGAAAATCCCAGCCAGCACTAACCCCTCAGGGACTGGGTGTTGACTGGATGGAGATGAAAATTTGACAAGATTTCCAACAAAAAAGATATGTCATTACCCAACCATGAAATAAAAATATTCTAATTTGTCTGTAAGTTATCTAAGAAAGTACTACCAAGCATTATCACTTTATTCCTTACAATTCCTTAAAATCTCAGTCATTCCTACCTACATTCTACCACTGAGGAAGCTTACATGAGATTAAGAGGCATCAAGATCAGCAGAACTAACATCTGAATCCTAAAATCATCTCCTATTACTCACTTTTATGTTATAAAAATTCTGGAACAAATGCAATGCCAGAAGGTCATGGGAGGCACTCAGGAAAGAGATTTGAAGCAGCAAGATCTCCCTTCCTTTCCAAACTGAAATGCTGATTCTGCTGCTGGCACTTTAGAGAAGGCCTGGCCTCTCCATCTCTAGAAGCAGGCTGGCCTGCAGGCTGAGGAGCTGCACAGCTAGGAACAGAACATGTCCACAGAGAAATGGAAACCCTTGTAATTCTGTCACTTCAGTGTGTGAAATCTTACCCTTAGAAGTGCCAGGCTGACTGCCCAAAGGTCGCAGAAACATCCTTGGGCTCAGGGTCTCCTGTACTGCTATGTGGAACAACTCAAGATGATGCACTCAGGAGGCACTGGGGAGCACACATAAACCTGACTCTCTGGGTTCAAATCCCAGTTCTGCCACCCACTAGCCATGTGATCTTGAATGACTAACAGCTTCTGTGCAATTTCCTCATCCATAAAGTGAAAACAGTAGAGTAAGCTCACACTAAATTATGGCTGCTACTACTGTTGCTTTTGTTTAGAAAATCTTGTCCAATCCAGGGCCTTTTCCCTTCTCACAATGTCCTTATCACAGTATATATGACAGTATCCCCCCCCCACTTTGAAAGCAAAACTCTTCTTTTTACCAAGCTCATAGAAATAACAATAAGTACCTAGATTTTTCAAACCAAAGACTTACATTAACTACTTCATAAAATGATTTTGGGGAGTTAAAAATCAGAAAGCACCCACAGAATTCATACTCAGGAGTAGGAAGAAGTTAATGTAAATCAGTAGTTTTACTCATTTTCACAAAAAAATGTATTCCTGTTGTTTAATGAGTTATAACCATAGATATTCTCTCAACTAAGACATTTTTGGGTTTCACTTTCTAATGATATAATCTATTTAATTACACTGATTTGTTTTCATAATATTTCAGATTAGTTTTACTATCAAATAACATCCCATTTAAAATATCAATTTAACTTTTAAATCATTAGAAAGCAAAATATCCTTAATTTAAATATATAGTCATGATTTCAGATGACATTTTCACCAAATTTATTTAAAGACAAATTTATCTAAATTTATTTAGAGACAGAATATTAATTAGCAAAAGGGATAGCTAACATTTACTACACACTAATTACATAAGAAGTTATGTGTTATTTTTACATGCTATCTCATCCTTTTAAGCAGGAGTTCTTAAAAGGGGTCCAAGAGCTTGAATTTAAATTAAAAAAAAAAAAAAACATTAATAGGGAAGCAGATGTAGCTCAAGAAATTGGGCACCTGTCTACCATATAAGAAGTTCAGGGTTCGATTCCTGGGGCCTCCAGGTGAATAGCAAGCTGGTCCACACAGAGTGCTGGCCTGTGCAGAGTGCTGGCCCAGGCAGAGAGCTGGTTTAGCAAGATGATGCAACAAAAAGAGACCCAGAAGAGAGACAATAAGAGATGCAGCAGACAAGGGACCTGAGGTAGCAGAAGAGATTGAGCAGCCTCTCTCCACTCTGGAAGGTCCCAGGATCAGTTCCTGGTGCTTCCTAAAGAGAAGACAAGCAGACACAGAAGATCAAACAGAGAGCAGACAGCAAGGGCAAAACAATGAGGGAGGGGAAAATAAATAAATAGATGAATCTTTAAAAAAATTAATAAACATTAACAAAAAAGGTTAAGAACCCCTGTTAATACTTTGATGGAGGTACAGGCTCCTTTTACAGGAAAATCTCATCCATGAGATGGATAATTAAATGATTCTGAGGGCAGATAGCTAGCACCAATGTGAGATTTTTAGCACAAAACATACAGAACTGTATTTCTCAAAGTTTAATGTTTATGTGAATCACCTGCAGAACCTTGTTAAAATGCCTGTTATGATTCAGAAAGTCTGAGGTAAGACATTTCTAACAAGCTCTCAAAGTTTGGTGAGATTTTGATAGCAAAGATCAACAGGTTGTAATAGGCTACAAATCACATGCACAAAAAAATCTTTTAAAAACTCAAAATTTTTAAAAGTCAAAATTTTCTAAAAAACATCATAGGATTAGAAATTAAAAATACTCACATTTCTTAATAGGATTCTGAACTTTCTAAGATGTTAGTACCATTTTTAAAATTTTAAAAATATTTTATTTTTAAAGTTACTTAGATTACATAAATGTTACACAAAAAATATAGGGATTCCCATATGCCCCACTCACCATACCTCTACACCCTCCCACATAAACAACATCCTTCATTAATGTGGATGCAATTGATAAACACATCCTGGGGCATTGCCACTGAGCAGGACCATAGTTCAGAGTGTAGTCTACACTCTCTCGCACACTATTCTGCATTATGGGAAGATATATAATCGCCTATATCTTTCATTACAATGCCATTCAAGATGATCCCCAAGTCCCAAAAAAGTCCCCATATTTCACCTATTTTTCCCCTCTCCCTAAATTCAGCAAATCCAGTGACCACTGTCTTCAAAATAAGTCTATAGTTGCATACCAGTATGTCCACTCTAGTCCATGGTTCATTCCCCAATCCTGAGGGTTCTGGAATAGTGATGTCCACTCCCCCTCATAGTGCCATTTTATTGCAACTTCTTGTTTTATTTTCCCATTTAAATTTATTTTTTAAATATTTTTAAAGATTCATTTTATTTATTTATCCCCCCCCCTTGGTCTTTGTGCTCACTGTCTGATCTCTATTTGCTGTGTGCTCTCTGTGTCTCCTTGTCTTCTCTTTAGCAGGCACAAGATACTGAACCTGGATCCTCCAATGAGGGAGAGAGGCATTCAATCACTTGAACCACCTCAGCTCCCTGCTTTGGTGTGTCTCTCATTGTCTTTCTTCTTTATGTCTCCTTGTTGCATCACATTGTTGCATCAGCTCACCAAACCTGCCCATTGCACTAGCTTGCTGTCTTGCTAATTTTCTTCAGGAGGCACTGGACCCTCCAATGTGGTAGGCAGGAGCTCAATCATTTGAGCCCCATCTGCTTCCCACCAGTTTAACTTTAGAACCCAATTTCTTGAACATTTCTGGGGAAGGGGTATGGGGGTGTTCCCTAAAGCCCCTTGTTTTTATCAAGGTTGAAAAGCCAAATACAAAGAAAACTGTTGGATGCTGCCACACCCTTCAAGCAGGTCCCTTGTCTTCTCTCACCCACATATAAGCTCTTACTTTAAAATTCTAAAGATTAGACAACTACCAAAGTAAGACAGGACCTTTGGAGCTGGGCACAAAAGTTCTTCCAGATGAAAAAGTAAAACTCTACAACAAAATAGCACCTCACCACAAGGCAAGAATAAAAACCATGGGCTTCAATCCCTGACCTTAGGTGACAAACTTCCAGCAATAAGCTGATAACATTTTGTACAAACTACTGTCTTTCAATATTTTGCATGACAAGTTCATTAAACTTGCCAGTGCCATCTTCTATTTACTCTTAGAAGGTCAGAGCCTAAACAAAGCAAGTTTACTGAAGGCCCTGTATTCCACCTGGGCCCCTCTCCCCCATTCTTTTTGCTAACAGCAATACCTTACTACCAAACCAATACATATTTGAGAGCATTCCAGCTTACTGCAAAAGGTCAGTTTAAACTTCTACAGAACCTAACCTGCTCCATTTGTTTTTCTTTAGAGTCTTCAAAACACCTCTCCAGTCATCAGCAGAACAAGTATTTCATGCAGGAGAGAGATAAAACAGTCTATGATTCTGCAAGTTGCAAACACTGAGACCTTTATTTAAAGAGTGTTGGCACATTATATGATTGTCAAGGAATGTTCATCTGTGCACTCAAGTAAGCACAATTTGACAAAAGCTTGAAAGAAACAAAATGCACATACATTGTCATTTAGCACAAATGGCTTCTCTGGCTGAAAAGTTTTGTTGATGGGCATCAGAGCTGGAGAATGTCCTGTCCACAACAGAGCAAAGCAACTGCCCAAAGTGGCCTGTTACAAAACCACAAGACAGGGGCAGAGCTGACAGGCCCTCAGAAATGGCTTTACTTTAGGCAAGCCTAACAAAGTTTTCCATTTATCTTACCTCAAACATTGGCTGCCCTCCCAGAGTGATTTGTCTCTGGTACCAATTGGGCAGTGCCAGCCACTGTGCTGGGGCAGTGGGCTCAAGGTTGCCTGTTCTGTCTTTAGGTTAATTTGGAGGAATCAAATCTCTGCAGCATAAACTGGAGACTTTGTGTGCACACTGGGATCTCCCACTGCATCTAGGCTACATTCCTCCATTCCACAAATATTTGTTGGGTGTCTACCATATGCTCCACACTTTTCCAGGAGCTGGGTAGGAAACAAGACCCAGTCCACAGTGATGGATGCAGAGACAGACAAGGGCCATGGGGTGGGGGGGTGGAGGTTGTTTGGGCCACAAAACAGGCCACAAGCTGCTAAGACCTTTAGTACCCTGGTGACAGCATGTGCCAGGTGCCAGACTCTAGGCATCACCAAACCCAAAAATGAAACAAGCTCCCAATTATAAAGGTGGTGGTGGACAGGCCCAGGGGCAGGTGTTCAGGTAGGAAGTCCACACCTGAGGCTCAGGGTAGGGTGCTATCTGACTCCCAATGGGCAGGGGCCTCAGTACAGTTGGGAGGGCAGCACAGGGATCCTGAGAGAAAGAAGGGGTGTGGAAGACAGGGTCTGGCCCCAAGAAGTTGGTACCCCAGAAGTCAGAGTGAAATGGGTAGGTGACAGGTTACCCTCCCACACAGCACCTGGGAACATATCCAGCACCCACCATTTGGGCAAACTTGAGGCAGCTGACCATACAGCACAGGTGGCCTGGGTGGCAGCACAGTCAGGCCAGCCCAGGGCTCTGGCTCACTGGCTGTATGGTGGGTTGGGAAGGGAGGCTGGTGTCTGACATCATGGAGGTGCACCAGGCCTCAACCTCCAAGATGCTGGGCTCCTCACAGCTCTGCATACTGCCTCCTGCCTTGGGCTGCCTCCTACTGGGGACTACTGGTTCTAGGAGCTGGCGGGTTCAGCAGAGTCCCGCGTCACCGCCACCTCTTGACTGACTGCCCTCAACCGCCACCTCATCTGGGCCCGCAGCCCAGCTAAGGCTGTGGCTCAGTTGGCTCAGGCTTGGTTCCCACCTCATCAGCGAAAGGGAGGGAGGTGGAGAGGGTGGGGTGGGATGGGGAGGAGCCGGTGCCCCCCAGCTCCCCACTAGGCAGCGCTCCCCTGCTTAGCCACATGGAGAGGGCCCAGATGGTGCCAGGGGTCATCAGGGGTACCATCGCCTCATGCCCCGCCCTCACCAGAGCTATGCAGTGGCCCAGGCAGGTTCTTTCACCTTTGGTGGTCCCTACATGCGCTGGCAGGCACAGAAGGAATGGGGGCTAAAGTGGGAGGAGCTCGAGGTGAAAGTAGGACACATGGAGTTGGATGCTCAGGGTGCTGCCTGGATTTCTTCTCTGGAGGCTGAAAGAGACTGGTTAGCATCCGGGCTTCTTTACTGAGTGCTTTGCAACAAATCAGTTCTGAGGTTGAGCCCAGGCAGGAGCGAGGCAGAAGATGAGGTGCAGGTGTGAAAGTGGGTCGCTGAGTACAGGGTCTGCACTGACAGACACCCAGCAAATATTTGTGAATAATGTTCAAAGTTCTAAATCTGCCAGCCTGACCAAGGAGGGGCCCTGGCACACAGTGAACCTCACTGATGGTTAGTTTCTTCTTTTAGCTAAAAAGCTTTTGCTATCTCTAAGCATCAATTGAGGTTAAACACAGATTTGTGCTGAAGGGCATTAATTAGGGGACAATTTGCAATTCAAGTGTGAAGGCTAATTTTAAGCTTTAATAAAATACTGATTTTCTAAGAATTGTTGCTTTGCTGTTGAGCCCTTACACACCTAAAAGGCAAAAGATTTCCAAGCTTTAGTCATGAGCAAGGCACTTGAAGAAGGCATTATTATTATTCCCATTTAAGAGAAGAGGGGACAAAGTCTCCAGAGCAGAAGTGGCTTGTGCATGGTCACACAAATTGGTGGTTCCTATATCTAGGTTCCAACTTTTTTCACTATACAACATTTCCTAATATATAATTCAGATGGGCTTGTAAAATGCAAGCTGAGGTTTGTCAAATATAACCAAGTGGATTTCAATTCAAAGGACTCAACATTTCCTTATCAAAGATGGGTAAGACAATGATGCTAATTAACACTTTATTTGACCAAGACATATTTAGGGAGGCGGCTGTGGCTCAATCAGTAGGGCTCCCGTTTACCATATGGGAGACCCCGGGTTCGGTTCCTGGGGCCTCCTGGTGAAGGCAACCCGCCCACATGGCGTGGTTAGCTGACCCAGCGAGCACAAGCAGCAAGGGGGGGAGAAATGAATAAATAAATAAAAACTTTAAAAAAAAAAAAAGAAAAAAGAAATAGTTATTAGGGACTTACCATGTGTTAACTATATGCTAGGAACTGAGAACACACTGCCAGTTACAGGTTGACTGGCTGGAGGATGTCTCTGGCCTCTGCTCCTTCAACAAATGCCAGTGAAATGACAGTCACATGGAGTTTTCTTAAGGGCATAAACCTTCAGGGAACACAGAACAGCAAAGGACACAATGGCAACAAAATGTTGGAAGCCAGAAAGCAAATGCCAAGTGGTAACTGGCTTAGAAGATCAAGAACTTTAAACCCTAAACTTCAGTGGAAAAGGCTGAAAGGCTATCCAAGTTATATCACAGTATAAATGACTCAGAAATGGGCAGCACCAAGTACACCTAGAAATGAGGGTGAAGGCAGGAATAAAAAAAATAAGAGGATTGGTTGAAATTCTGTTCAAGATGCAATTGGATCCCTGGATTCCCCCCCATACTGCAGGCCACTGTACACCACCCCGTCCTAGTAGAAGACTGAGCTTTTATTCTCTGGAGAAGGTAAAAATGAGAATGGTAGCTAGGGATCAGTAGGCACAGTTGAGAGCAGGGGAACAATACTGAAAATAAGTGTGGATTAAGTGAAAGATTGCCTACTAATATTCAGACTTCAGACTTCTTTTCATAGAACATGATTGCCAAGACTACCTAGGCAGGAGAGGCATCTCTGGAGAATATGAGTAGGCCAAGGAGAATGACTTAAGATCCTCAGAGTTGAAACTTCCCAAGGTATCAGCTAGTCCACCCTACACTGAATCCCACTGTTGAGAAATCTATCACACAGGCACAGAACTTCTAATGAGGATATTAGGGTCCCAGTTTGACATCTCCAAAGAGGCAATGTTCAATATGAAGACTAAATCAGTTAAAGCATTCAATGCTTTCAGACAGATTCCTAAAACAAAATTTTAAATGAGAAATTATTCATACCATTAAGTTCTGTTCATGAAATATTTCAATAAGCAGCATTTAGAAGTGCTAAAACAGAGAAGTTTATTAGTATATTGCTGTATTCTTTCAGTTTCACAACAGATATAAAAATATTTTGCTTTGTCTGGAAAAGGGCAAATGGATTTTTTCATCCACAAAATTCTCAGGTCCTTCAATATCTCTAAAGCTGTGCCAAACTTGGCAACCTCTAATCCTCCATAAATAGGGACCAATGCCATGATTGGGAACATCTGAGGCATGGAGGTCAGTGAGATGCTGCCCTGGGCTTCCCAGCAGTCACCCCATGCAACTGGAAACCTTAAACAATCCCACCTCCATCCCCACACCTCATTCCCAACCCCACCACCCACCAGGCCTCCCCCACTGCCATGGTGTTTTCAAATAGAGCTGCAGCTGCCATTTTGCTGGAAAAGATATTTAATAATTCTTTTTTAAATAAACAAATGAAAAGCAGTTCACTAACACAAAGAGTGCAGAAAAACTTTATACATTTGAAAAGGAATGGAGAAAAAGATAATTTTATAACACTGATAGAATTGACCACATAAAGTTTACAATTCACTCATTCCTCCCTAATATCTCTACCTACACATAAAATAATTAACTGGTAAATATCAATGCTGGTGAAAAAAAACTGCAAATCTTTGTTTGAATGAATGCAATAAAAACAAGAATAAAAGCCTTCAGAACCTAGTATTCAAAAGCAAAGGCTGTGAGCAGAAAGAGTAGCAAAGGAAGTAATCAGTGAACACAGCCACAAATACATTCAGCCTCATCAGAAATGAAAGAATTTCAAAGGAAAGCTCTTTGGTATAACCTATATGTATTAATTTCCAAAAATGGGTGCTAATGCAAAATACCAGAAATATGTTGGCTTTTTATAATGGGGATTTATTTTGGGTAAAAGCTTACAGTTCCAAGGCTGTGGAAAGTTCAAGCCAAGGCACCATGAGAGGTGCTTTCTCACCAAATTCAGCTCTCACATTTTGAAGCAAGAAGGCAGGTGATCTCTGCCTGGTCTCTTTTTCCCTTCCAGGCTTTCTCTCTCAGGCCCAGCTTCTCCTCTTTCTTCCTGATTTCAGCTTCAAGCTGGCATATGACTTGTTTCTTAGGGCTTCCTGTATCATTCTTTAATCTTGAGTGTTCTTCCCAAGTTCAGCTGTATGATATCAGTCAAATAGCTGATCTCTCCCAGGGGAATTGGCTGTTTGAGCCTTCTTATTTCTGTCACATGGCACAATCAATAATGACAGAGCTCTCTCTTCCTGTGGCCATTTGTTTGTTTAATATGAGACACAGCCAACAGGGCAGGGACTCAAACTGAGTCCCACCTCACTGATGTAGTCCAAAACAATGCTCTAGTGAAGGGGTTCTTAAACTTTTTTGACCCACAGACCTTTGTCAGTCAGGTGAAAGACATGTGTCTATTGGGAGGGCAGCATTTCTGCTTCCATCATGGCCCTGCAGCTCAGTCCTTCAGCCATTGACCAAGAAAGTGCTGCTGGAGGTGAATTTCTGAATGAAAGTGGACCTGGCAGATTTTGCAATGGAATATCTGGTACCGTAGTCCAGGCCCCTCATGGCCATTGTGCACCTTGAATCTTGATCTGGCTCTAGGATAGGATTGACTTGAGCAACTGCAAGACTGAGCTTGAAGCCTGGGCTTGTGTGTGGATCTTATGCTGTTGGCCTCAAGCTGTGAAGGTAAGTTCAGAGCCAATTTGTAGCGTGAATGAGAAAATGATTTTTTTGCATATACTCTGGGTGTGGGGTGTTTTATCTTCTTCTGATTTACAAAGCACAAGGGGAGCTTCATTTGTGCTCTTGGAGGGAGAAGCAGCAGTTCTTAGAAGTGGCAGGCATGTTTCTTGTGACAGACTTGAGGAGAGAAACAGGATTTACAGGGCTTCATGGCTGACTAATAGTGCCGATGGCTTTTAATTCCATTTCAAATATCTGTCCCCTCAAGATGAGGGAATCATCTAAGTATATGTTTTCATAATATAAATTCAGATGTCAGGACCCCTGATTAATTTTCATTCCACATCCAGTTTGGACAAGCTCTGAGCATTTACAAATCTCTGATGGGTTGTTTGGGCCCTGGAAGAAAATAGGTGGAAAAATTACAGAGGGGTTCATTTTCAAACGTGTGTCCATGGCTGTGGCTGTTGATGAAGATCTGTGGCAATGGGACCTAGGGCTAGGAAGTCCTTTACTGATCTCTCGGTTTCAGAGAAGGATATCTCAACAGTTTCAGCACATTTCTCGTCAGGTAAGTCAGAAATTCTGGCTTTCACCTTGGCAAATGTCAGTTTACTCCTTGGCTCTCACAGCCTCTTTTGTAACTGCCATTGATAATGAAAGTGCTGCAGCCTATTCCTCCGCCTTGATGGAAACCCACAGTCTTAGGAAGATAAGTACCCCTCATCCCTTTTTCCCTTCCTCCCTTTCTCCCAGGAACCCACATACTTAAAAAGATAAGCACTCCTGCCACTTTCAACTGAAATTTACAACTTTAAATTGATAATGACTCTTTTCCTCCCTAAAAGCCCTCTGCTTTAGGAAGATAAGCTAAACTCACACCTTCTGCTTTTGTAACCCCCACTTGCCTGCTTGCTTAAGAATTTGCCCATGTAAAGTTCCTATATAAACTCATGAAAGCCAAGACTCAGGGCTCAGATTTTTTGGAGACTTGACTCTCCTCTGGCTCTGCACCTAATAAAACTTTGTTCTTCCATCTCTCTCAGTGCATGCTTGGGTTTCTCATCATTTAAGTTTGGTCTGCCACAACATTTGGTTCCCTGACAGAGAAACACAACTGAGCAGGCCTGTTGTGCCTCTGGCTTGGGGCTGATGGGTGTGACCAATGGCAATCTCTGAAAGAATGTGATAGGCACCACCCATCCTCTTAAAGGGACCTCCTTCTGAAGTGGTCCCTGTGGGCTGTATCCCCACACCCCGGCCTGACTCAGTGGGGGGAAGACTGAACAGTGATAGAAGACTCTGGAAAGGTAAGGCCCCAGGTACCAAGTCCTCAGTCAGGTCCATCTCTGGACAGAAGGGGAGACTGATCACCTCCTGAAGTCTTGAATATTGTTGCAATTCAGCAGTTTGATGTAATTATGAATTCCAAAAATATAATTGGATCATGCTTGTAAACTAGTATGCTAATCTGGGCATGATTAAGCTATGATTAGGGCATTAACTGCACAACATCAGTATGGCATTGAGCCCCACCCCTTGGTGGGTGGGGGAACCAAATATAAAAGGCAAGGCAAAGAAGAGAGGGAGTAGTTCAGATGTTGGAGTTTTGATGTTGGAGAGAAGGCCCCATTAGAAGAGAAGTGAGCTGTTCACCTGATAGTCTACAGCTGACCCTGCGGAGGAAACAGAGGAGCTAACCTTGGAGAGAGATGCAGCCCTGGGAAGAGAGGAACCTAAGAAGCCTGAGCTCTGGCAAAGTCAGTAGCTGTCTTGCTCCAACACGTGACAATGGACTTTGGTGAGGGAAGAAACTTAAACTTTATGGCCTGGTAACTGTGGACTTCTACCCAAATAAATACCCTTTATAAAAACCAACCCATTTCTGATATTTGCATTAGCACCCCTTTGGCTGACTAATACAGAATTTGGTACCAAGGAGTGGGAAAGTGCTTTTGCAATTACCAAAATGTTGGAACAGTTTTATAAATGGGTAAGGGATATTTTTTGGATGAATTGTGAAATGCATAATGGAAAAGGCCTAGATTGCTTTGAAAAAACTGTTGATAGTCATGTGGATGCTAAAGAGACTTTCTATGATGCCTTAGAAGTAAATGATGAAACTACTATTGGAAAGCAGAGGAAAGGTGATCCATGTTTTAAAATTGCTGAGAACTTAGCAAGATTAACTCCTGGTGTTATATGGAAGACAGAATTTGAAAATGGCAAATCAGAGCATTTAGCTAATGAACTTTTCAAGGTAAACTTCAGGAGTGTGGTTTGGCTTCTCCTTGCAGCTTATAGAAAAATACTAGATGAGCAAAATACACTAAGGACTGAACTTTTGGGCACAAAGAAAACAGAAACTGATTCCAGAACTTCAAGTTTGTGGAAATCATGTTCCCAGATAAAAGTGCCCCATTTGAAGACTTAGCTAAACCTGGAAATTGTAAATCACAATTGAAGATGCAGTTATCTTGGAAAGACTTGTGGAAAGTCTTACTGTCTGATGGCTTGGACCCCTGCTTCTTGTATGCTAAACCAACAACATTTTTGAGAGTGCTGTATGAACAAAACCACTGTCAGCTTGGGCAAAAAGAAACATGAAAAGGAGAGTTTGAAGGAGAAACCGCTTTAAGAAGAAAACTATGGAACCAGAGATCTGGAATTAAGACATCTCCTTGGGCCAAGAGAGGAGCCCCACCCATGTGTACAGAGGGTGAGTTTGCCCCAGCAGTTGAAGAGGGTTGGTGTCCCCACCCAATGTTCAGGAAGAGTTTTGCTGCCCCAGGGCCCAGGGAGGGTGGAGCACATTCCCCAAAGATTGGGGCAGTTAAGGTCAGCACCCCATAGGTCTGAGAGGGGTGCTCCTGTCCCCCATGGATTAGAGAAGGCCAGGTGGT
Source organism: Tolypeutes matacus (assembly GCA_026826555.1). Classification (NCBI taxonomy): domain Eukaryota; kingdom Metazoa; phylum Chordata; class Mammalia; order Cingulata; family Chlamyphoridae; genus Tolypeutes; species Tolypeutes matacus. Next base: position 768,412 of record JAKSZT010054101.1, on the reverse strand, counting down.
CAACCCATTGCTCTGAGAGGGTTGAACCTGTATGCCAAAAGTTAGGGAAATGTTGTCTTCACTTCACTGTACTAAGGGGGCTAAGACTCTAACCCAAATATTGGGTAACATGTGGCAATCACCCCAACACTCTTGGACGGTGAGGTCCAGAGCTTGATTGACACCCAGATGCTTGATAAGGGTCGAACCAAGAAAGTGGTCATTGGGCAAACCTGTGGAAAGCGTTGGTCTCCATGTGGCCCCAAGAAGAAACCATCATCTTAAGAATGACTATCAGAATTTGAAATTGAAAGGAGGATGCCCTACTTGTTTACTGACCTGTAGAGGACCCATGGCTCATGTTTAACATCCCAGTTTCTCCTTATGGTAAAGAAAAGTGTTATTCTTTCTTTTCCATTTGTGTATTGGAAGCAGGTAAATTGTTCTGTAAGTTTCAGAGGTCTATAGCCGACACGACTTTGCCTCAAGATGAACTGTATTTCTTTAAAATGATTATAATATGATTTTGTACTTCCATTGTTACTGATTTAAGGATTTTTTAATATTGTAATGTATTTTTGGAATTTAGAGAGTGGAGTGTTGCAGTTGGGCAGTTTGATGTAAATATAAATTCCAAAAATATAATTGGATCATGCTTGCAAACTGGTATGCTAATCTGGGCATGATTAAGTTATGATTAGGGTGTTAACTGGGCCACATCAGTAGGGAATTGAGTCCCACTCCTTTGTGGGTGGGGGAATCAAACATAAAAGGAAAAGCAAAGGAGAGAGTGAGTAGTTCTGATGTTGGAGTTTTGATGTTGGAGAGAAGGCCCCATTAGAAGAGAAGAAAGATGTTCACCTGATAGTCTACAGCTGACCCTGTGGAGGAAACAGAGAAGCTAAGCCCAAAGAGAAACACAGCCCTGCAAAGAGAGAAACCAAAGAAACCTGAACCCTGGCAAATGTTGGCAGCTGCCTTGCTCCAACATGTGGCAATGGACTTTGGTGAGGGAAGAAAATTACACTTTATGGCCTGGTAACTGTGGACTTCTACCCCAAATAAATACCCTTTATAAAGACCAACCCATTTCTGGTATTGTGCATTAGTACCCCTTTGGCTGACTAATACAAATATTGAGACCCCAGAATGGGGCAGACCCTGTGGGAGGGATGGCATAATCTCTGAGCAATTGTGTGTATGAATGAGGATGACAGAAGCTTGCCTTTGTTATTCCAGTCTATGACTCCACAGCCTGTGCTATGGAGCCTGAGTGGGCCCTAACCTGTTTTCTGTGGCTATGCCATACAGCATAGTGGCCCAACAGAACTATGCCTGGGTGCCTTAGCTAAGATAAGCCAAAGTTCTCATGAGAGATGTGGACAGGTGGGCATGTGAGTGGCCTCAGAAGAGGCAACCCCTTCCTTTGTCTGTCTTTTGCCACCTATTCAGGGTGTGGACTTATCACCGTTAATCCCTGTGGGAGGGACTGTGTATCTTCTGAGTGATTGTGTGTTGGAGTGAGGATAACAGAGGCTTGCATCTGTTATTCCAGTCTGTGACTCCACAACCTATGCTATGGAGACTGAGTGGGCCCTAACCTGTTTTCTACAGTGACATCATATGGCATAATGGTCCACCTGAACTCTGCCCGGGCGCCTTAGCTAAGATTAGCTAAAGTTCTCATGAGAGATGCAGTCAGGCAGGCATCTCAGTGGCCTCAGAAGAGGCAACCCCTTCCTTTTTCTGTCTTGTGCTACTGATGCAGGGTATGGGTTCATCACAGTCAAAATCCACTATTTTAGACTGCATGCTTAAGAATTTTAAAAAGGGCTTTTCTGTAGATTATGGCATCCAGATGAACCCTAGCACCCTCTAAACCTTATGTGAATTAGAATGGCCCACTTTTAACATTGACTGGCCATCAGAAAGGACCCTAGATGTAGCCAAAGTCTGTGCAGTGTGGCTGGTTGTCACAGGAACTCTGATCAGTTTCCCTTCATCAACTCTTGGTTAGAAATACCCAGACTCTGACCCATTGGGTTCGATTCTGCATTGGAAAAAAAGGACAGGGCAGGGTCTTAGCTGCATAAGGATTGGGGCCCTAGAAACCAGCCATTCATCAAGGATCCCTGGAAGAAGACCCCCCCCCACCATATGCTCAAACCACTCTAGCCTCCTGCCCTCCTAGCCCAGGAGCACAGGCAGATCTCCCAGAAACACCCCCACCTTTGGTCTTTCTGGGACCATCAACTCCCTCTGAAGAAAGCCCCAGAACCCCAATAGCAAGAAGGCTCCAATCAGCATTACAGTGCAGGCAGTGTCAGACATTAAGAGAAAGCTCCAGAAATTAGAAGGGTTTGTGGGAATGAACATCTCTCAAGTCCTTGAGGTCACCAATAAAATATTCATCAATTGGGATGAAATCACTGAACAGGAGGCCAAAAAGTGATTGAAACATCAAGCTTCCCTGCTGGCAGCAGCTGTGGGAAATCCTGACCCCACCAGATGAGGAGGGCCACCTCAAAAAGAGGGGACAAGCACCAAGAGGGTGCCCTTGGCCAGAGACCAATTGCCAACTGCAAAGAAAGTGGACACTGGAAAAATGAGTGCCCCCAAAAGAATGAGGCACATGAAGAGAACATCCCCACAGTGAAATACTTACCTGAGCTCCAGAACTACCTGATCAAGCAGGCAGGACTCAACTCTGAATAGGAGCAAACAGGCTCACTAGAACTTGGACCCCATGAGCCCATGGTCAAAAAGAAGTTGGGGGTCAATCAATGACTTTCATGGTAGGCACTGGTGCTGAATATTCTGTGGTCACACCTCCCATTGCCCCATTTAGCAGAAAAACTGCTAACATCATAGGAGCAATGGGAAACCAGTCAAGTCAATGATGTTTTTCCAGTAGAGAACTTGTCAGCTTGGTGGCCATGAAGTGGCTCATGAATTTCTGTACCTGCCTGAATGTCCAGTTCCCCTAATTGGTAACTAAACTGGGAGCCCAGATTACCTTCAAACATGAGGGGCTAGCAGGCTTAAGCCTTGGGACTGGCCTTACTCTCCTCATCACTATACCCCAAAGCAAGGAATGGAGACTTCATACAGAAGAAAATTCAAATCAGAATCTGGAAAAACTGTTGGAACTTCACCCCAGGTTTGGGCAGAAAGAAACCTCCCCAAACAGAACCATGCACCATCATCATTGATCTGAAGCCTGGATCAGTCCCAGTCTGGCAGAAACAGTATCTGATCCTCCATGAAGCACAATTGGGCATGGTCAAACACATAGATCACCTGAAAAGAGAGGGCATCCTGATCAAGTGCCAGTCACCCTGGAACACCCCATTATTACCAGTAAAGGAGCCAGATAGGACAGGATATTGACCACTCCAGGATCTACAAGCCATCAATAACACCACTCTCACCTTACATCAGGTTGTTCCCAACCCATACACTTTGCTAGGACAGCTTCCACCCAAAGCCATCTGATTCACTTGCTTGGACCTGAAAGATGTCTTCTTCTGCTTGCAGCTGGGCCCCCAAGCCAACCTGTTTGCCTTTGAGTGGGAAGATCCCAGAACCTGGCAAAAGACTCAGCTAACCTGGACTCAGCTCCCACAAGGTTTCAAAAACTCCCCTACCCTTTTTGGGGAAGCCTTAGCAGCAGATCTAGCCACATACCCCCAGGAAGACTGAAGGTGTGCCCCTTTACAATATGTGGGTGACCACCTACTTGCCAGTGAGATGGAAGAGGACTGCAGGAGAGGGACCCAGACTCTCCTACAACTTCTAACAGACTGTGTACAAAGTGTCTGGGAGAAAAGTCCAGATCTGTAAACAGTAGGTCAAGTTCCTGGGGTTCAGCATCACACAAGGGCACCAGACACTCAGACCAGAATGAAAGAAAGTAATCTGCATCATCCCTACTCCAACCACAAAAAGAAAACTTCATGAGTTCCTTGGGGCTGCAGGGTTTTGTTGCATCTGGATTCCTGGATTTGCAGCCATGACCAAATGTCTTTATGAATTTCTGATGGGTCCAGAAAAAGAAGCCCTTGCTTGGGGAGAAGCTTAATAGGGGGCCTTTCAAAACATCAAAAGACAACTCTGCTGAGCCCCTGCCTTGGGGCTCCTGGATGTAACTCAAACTTTTAACATGTTTGTACATGAAAAAAACAAAGTGGCACTGGGGGTCCTCACACAAACAGTTGGTCCCTAGAAAAGGCCCATTGCTTACCTCTCCCAGCAGCTGGACCCCATAGCTTCAGGGTGGCCACTCTGCCTGAAAGTTCTGGCAGCAACCATAACCCTCATCAAAAAAGCCAACAAATTAAGCCTCAGACAGGCTATTCATATTATGGTGCCACATGCAGTCAATGCCCTAATGAACTCACACAGGCAGTGGATATCTAATCCCCAGCTCTCACATTACCAAGGTTTACTCTGTGAAAACCCCAAAGTGACAATAGAAACTATACACAGTCTAAACCCTGCCACTTTCTTGATGGATGAGGAAGGGGTTCCTGAGCATGATTGTGTTGAAGTGACTGAGGAAGTTTATGCCAGTTGCCCCAACCTCCAAGACAAACCACTCCCTTCCCTGGATCAAACACTATTTACAGATGGGTGCAGTCTCATTAAAAATGGGGAAAAGCTTGCTGGATATGCAGTCACCACTACTGAACAAGTGGTGGAAGCAGCATCTCTACCCCAAAGATGGTCTGCACAATGGGCAAAACTCTGGGCACTGGTCCAAATAATGCAGCTAGCTGCCAGGCAGGCAGTAAACATTTACACTGACTCTAAATACACATTTGCTACCATTCATATTCATGGAGAAATTTATAAATAAAGAGTCCTCCTAAATGCAGGGGAAAGGAAATAAAAAACAAAGAAGAAATCCTTTAACAATTAGAAGCAATTTGAAAACCAGACAGAGTCACCATCATCCACTGCTGGGGACATCAGAAAGGAATGGATATGGTCACTCAAGGAAACAGGATAGCCAACAAAGCAGCTCAGCAAGCAGCTGAAGGAACCCACAGAATATGAGCCCTTGAATTAACACCACATTTATCCTTCTTAGGACAAGAAACTAATCAACTAAGCTATACCTGGGAAGAACAGGAATGAGCTAAGACAGAGGGGGAAGCTGAACCCCTGAAGGAACTTGGCTGCTCCCAGATAACTGTATTTTCATCTCAAAAGGAGCCACTCATGCCCTCATCCAGCAATACCACCAACTCACCCACCTAGAAAAAACTGTGTTAGAAATCTTGCTCAGGAGATACTATGACATAGCCCAACTATATTCTCTCTGTGCCACCATCAGCAGCCAGTACCAAGTTTTTGCCAAAAACAACCCTCTGCAGGGCCCCTGTTCTCTGACAGACTTCCAGCACATGAGGATAGCCCCTTCTGAAGATCTCACAGTAGATGTCACAGAAGTAAAACCAATCCAGGGGTAAAAATATCTGTTAGTGATGATATACACCTTTTCAGGCTGGGTCCAAGCTTTCCTCACTCACACCAAAAAGGCAAGAGAAGTGACTAAGGCTTTACTCAGAGAAATCATTCCCTGACACAGGCTGTCTCTGTCTATTGGAAGTGAAAATGGCCCAGCCATAGTACAAGAACTGGTGAAAATGTTAGGGAACGAGTGGAAACTCCATATGACTTATAGGCCTCAGGGTTCAGGGAAAGTTGAATGCATGAATAGAACCCTCAAAGCCATACTAGCCAAATTCTGCCAAGAAATTGGTCTTCCCTGGATAGAGTTACTTCCCTTAACCCTCTCCAAGTTAGGTGCACCTCAGGAACCATGGGCTATTCACCCTTTGAAATACTATTTGGATGGCCATCTCCAATTATCCAAGCCTTCAGAGGAATCTCAAGCCCCTGGGAGAGGCTAGCCAAGATTCCATCCTCCAGCAGCTGGGGAAAACTCTAGCCCAAATACGTAAAACTCTGTTGTCCCAAAACTTCATCCCACTAGGACACCCGGTGCACCCCCACCAGCCAGAGGACCTAGTCTTAGTCAAATACTGGGAGAAAAAAATGCCTCCAACCTTCTTGGACAGGTCCACATACTGTGATTCTTGTAACACCCACTGCTCTTAAAGTTGCAGGGATCATCCCCTGGATCCACACCACTCCAGGGTCAAGAAAGCATACCTCAACAAAGAAACAGACAGCTGGACAGCCCAACCTGTACCTGGCCACCACTTAAAAGTTCAAGTCACCCAGAATCACCAAAGGCCATCCTCATCTACAGCCAGCTGCATGGACCCCTGCTCCTGGTGGTTCTTGTTCCCAGTCAGATTGCTCACCCTACTGCTCAGAATTGGACTGGCTGCTGTAGCCCCCACGGACTGGACAATAGCAAATGGAGCCTTATTCACAGTGACATACATATGCCTTGTAATATGTTTTTGTGCCTTAGGTTGCTTTTCCTATTCTGCTTCAGGGCAGGTACCAGTTCTCAGCTCTGCTCCAGTTGTTACAAATCTGACCCCCTCTCAGCAGCAAATAGGTTAAAACAGCTCACAGGAAAGTACCAACCCTCCTCTTCCTTTATCTACCATACCTATATGCCAGCAGAATGTTATAGCTTTCCTCAGTTTGTGAGGAAAGAGAACAAAAGTTCTGGATGGTCAGACTGAAATTTGGGGGTAGCTGCAGAAATTACAGCACACAGGGGAGGTCAGTTGTTGGACTTATATGCACGCAGGGTATGTGGGATGGGGGTGTACAAGATATAGCCCAGAAAGAAAGCTTAAAACAAGTCCAGGCCAGCCTCATCTGGCTAGCTGAGGGCCCCAAGTATAAGCAAGCAAATTTGACAGGACTTTATCAGCTCACTCAATTCACAGCCCCCATTCAACAACACGTGAGGTGGTTGATTAACACCACCTATGCTTTCCTCCACAATATCAGCCCTGGTACCAACTACTGTTGGTTGTGTCTGTCCCTCAGAAAAAAAATCTACTTGGGCACCCCAGCTCCTCCTGATTGGAACTTAAATCAAACCCTGAAAGAAACTGGTAATTGGATTGCCCCTATTGGCCCTATAGCCCACGACATCCACCTAAAAGTTCCAGAGAGTAACTTAACCTGTCTTAAAGGCAGCACCACACCAGGGCCAAAGTCTAGTGTGGACATTCCTAAAACTTTGTGTACTTCCTACCGGACCTTGTTAACCAATTGGACCCAATGTACCCCCTGGGGGCAGTTTTACCTATGTGGAAGTACTGTGTATAGGTGCCTAGAGGCCAACTGGACAGGAAGTTGCATTCTAGTGTTTTTAACACCTGAAATATCAATCTACAATGAAACAGGACTAGAGTTGGTGCTAAGCCCCCACCAAAAAATAGTCAAAAGGGCCTTACTCACCTCCATCCTCATAGGGACAGGAGTGGCCATGGGGATAGGAATAGGGATAGGAGGACTGGGCTCTTCTGTTGGATTCTATTATAAGCTATTCTGAGAACTAAATGAAGACATAGAGTGAGTGGCAGATTCTTTGGTTTCTTTCCAAAACCAGATCAACTCACTAACTGGAGTAGCCCTACAAAGTAGGAGATCCCTTGACATTCTAGCTGCTGAAAAAGGGGGAGCATGTATTTTCCTAGGAAAAGAAGGCAGCTACTATGTTAACCAGTCAGGGATAGTCACCACCAAAGTGAAAGAACTTAGGGATCAAATCCAAAGGAGGAGGAAACACCTAAACAAATCCTGGGGTTAGGGCCTTGGACTGTGGACATCTTGGCTCCTGCCTCTGGCTGGACCCTTAATTATCTTATTCATCACAGCCACCTTCGGCCAATGCATAATAAATGCACTCATCAGGTTTATCAAAATGACCATAACTTGCATAACTACTACAAAAATCCTAGTCTTCAGAAAGTATAAGCCACTGGGTACAGATGATGCCCTATAGGAATTATAAGGGCACCAAAGGGGGGAAATGAAGAAAGTGTGGCAGCCCATTCCTCCCCCTTAACAAAAACCCACAGCCTTAGGAAGATAAGTACCCCTCAATCCTTTCTCCCTTTCTCCCTTTCTCCCTGGAATCCACATCTTTAGGAGGATAAGCACTCCCTGCCCACCCCTTTCAACTGTAATTTACAACTTTAAATAGGTAATGACTCTTTTCCTCCCTAAAAGCTCTCTGCTTAAGGAAGATAAGCTAAATCACACCTTCTGTTTTTGTAACCCCTGCTTCCCCACTTGCTTAGGAATTTGCCCAATTGCTTAGGAATTTGCCCACATAAGGTTCCTATATAAACTCATGAAAGCCAAGACTTGGGGCTCAGATATTTTGGAGACTTGACTCTCCTCTGGACCTGTGCATAATAAAATGTTCCTCTGTCTCTCAGAGTGCATGCTTTGGTTTCTCATTGTCTAAGTTTCATATGCTACAACACTATTACACTTTCTCTTGGGTTTGGCAGTAAATACTGTAGCCCAGATGGATGGCCCCACACATAATGGATGAGAGACCACTTTTCCAGCCCACCATTTTCACCCTTCTGAAGAGTGGGAAGAGTTGTATTGTCTGTGAAGGAGATGTGACTGACAAATGCTCCAAGGAAGGCATATTATAAAATTGTTATTCCTTTTCATCTTTCATACATTTCTGTCTGATATGGATTAGGGAGCAACCCAAATTATATGGCAACATGGCAAATGAAAACATCATCAAAGTGAAGTGACATACTTAGGCAAAGAGAGATTTCTTGTCTTCTCACAGAATGTTCAAGAGGGGCAGAAAGGGGCTATTCTGGAAGCTTGTTTTTCTCTTTGTATCTATTGGCATAGCCACTTAGTCTGGTGAGGTAATGGCAAGATGAATTCCACAAAATTAGCAAGCCAGCTGTCCTGATAGCTGTATGATATGACTAGCTTTGCCGTTTGAACATTTCCAACTAAGATGTGAAGTGAGGAAAAACATTCATCTTTCATTCTCTTCAAGAGATCCTGCAAAATCAACTGGCTTCCTAACGTAGACAGTGTCCAATGAAAATGTTTATTTCAGCAGAGGGATACAGATGCTTAGGGAACCGAGGAGTCAGCAGTTCTTCTCTGTCAAACAGGACGGGATCCCTTAGGACAAGAGCACTTACAACCGACAGCAAACATGGTGATGCGTGGGATTGTTAGGGGTACAGTTTTGGGGGTTGGGTAGGACAAGGGCTGGAAGTGCCACGGGCAGCAGAGGGGTGTGACCACACCCACTGGACAAAACCCAATCCCTCTCCCTTTTCAGGAACCAGCCTGCTCTACATCACGTAGTGTTTGTAAATCTCATCACTGTGACCTTCGGTGCAGCTGTTTGTTTAGCTTCCTGGAGAACAGACCCTGATTTCCAAAATATCGGAGGTGCCAGCGGTGGCAAGGGCGTCGGCGTCAGTGGATTCCACCATTTTACAACCCAACGGCTGCAAATAAGCGTTCCTCTTCCTTTCTCCTCATCCCCTTTAAACCTAGAGGGATTTTTTTATTTAACTTTTTTGAATTTTATGTTTTGCACTTTTCTTGACAATGAACATTAAAAACAAACTAAAACCCCACAAAACACACACATACCAGACTTTTTGCAGATTGCAGATACAGAAAACCCCACAAAATAGTCCCTCTATTTTTCTTTCAGGACACCTCTTGGCCTTTCCTATAAAAAAATTCCAGTGCTGCGGTTGCCTTCAGCTTCAGAAAGATGAATATGGTCACCATCAGAACCATAAAGTCAGTGAGTAGGAGTGCACATGATTCTATGAGAACTGTGTCATCAAAAATTATTAAATTGTACAGTCTAAAATTTAAACCATACTATAAACTATTGACAATGTTTAGTAGCTATGTTTCAGTCTCTGTATAACAGTTATAACAATGCTACCATCCACATACAAAAAGGTTTTAATATGGGGTGAAGAAAGGGAGAGGAGGTTGGGTATCTGAGAGTCTCTTGTATTCTGTGTGTGACTGTGCTGTGACCTAAAACTTCTTTGAAACAAAATGAAAAAATAGTGAGAAACTGTGAAATGAGTCAGGGAAGGTGCCACAGTACAGAATGGACAACCAATATTGCAGTGATAAAAGGAAAAATATTTTTTTTAAGTTTTTAAAAATGTTTCCACCATTTTTTGAATATCCTGATTCTTTAATTTTATTTTAAATTTACTGTTTTTTTATTTTAAGTTTCCATGTATTTTATCTCTTACATTTAAACTTATCATTATTATTTCATTTTCCTATTAATTGTATTTGGCTTTGAATTGGGCTTCATCTTTAAAGAAGATTTGCATTACAGAAGGGTTACAATGGGGGCAGGAGAGGATCATTTGTGGTGGGTGTCAGGGATGGGGATTTCATGGGAGGAAGTTCACCTGAAAATACATAAAAGATATATAAAATTGTTCAAATGATTATGGAGTGGGGCATGGTTACAGTGGGTGGAGAATCACTCAATAAATGAGAAAATACTGAATTCCCAGCTAGGAGAGATCTGCCACATTCCCCAAGGTAGAAACAACAGACGCCCAAGTGCAGGGGCAGTGTCTGGCTAAGGAGGATGATCCATTGATGGGTTCCTGCTATTGATGACTAGCCTTTCTTGAGGTATCTTTGACTTAAGTATTAGGGTAATGTTGGCATCATAGAATAAGTTAGGCAATGTTCCTTCTATTTCTATTTTTTGGCAGAGCTTAAGCAGGATTGGTGTTATCTCTTTCCAGAATGCTTGGTAGAATTAATCTGTGAAGCTGTCTAGTCCTGGGTTCTTTTTAGTTGGGAGGTTTTTGATCACAGAGTCTATCTCATTGCTTATAATTGGACAGTTGAGTTCATCAATTTCTATTTTTGTCAATATTGGCTGTTTATGAGTTTCTATGAATTTCTCCACTTCCTCTAAATTATCATTCTTGTTGGCTAAGGTTCATTCTTAGTCTGGCTAAGGTTTTGTCTATTTTATTGATCTTCTCAAAGAACCAGCTTTTGCTTTTGTTTGTTTTTCTAGTGCTTTCTTATTCTCTATTTCATTTAGTTCTGATCTAATCTTTGTTATTTCCTTCTTTCTACTTCCTTTAGGTTTAGTTTGTTGTTCTTTTTCCAATTCTTCCAGGTATGCCATTAGGTCTGCAAATTTAGCTCTTTCTTCTTTTTTAATATATGTATTTATAGCTATGAACTTCCCTCTCAGGACAACTTTGGCTGCATCCCATACATTTTGATATGTTTTGTTGTCATTTTCGTTAGTTTCAAGGTAGTTTCTGATTTCTTTTGAGATTTCCTCATTGATTCACTGTTTGTCTAAGAGTGTGTTGTTTAACTTCCATATCTTTGTGCCTAATCTGTTTCTCTGGCCCGTAGTGATTTCCAATTTCATTCCATTGTGGTCAGAGAAATTACTTTGTATAATCTCAATCTTTCTGAATTCATTGAGAGTTGTCCTGTGGCCTAGCATGTGGTCTATCTTGGAATATGATCCATGTGCACTCGAGAAAAATGTAAATCCTGCTGTATTTGGGTGTAGTGTATTGTATATTTCTACTGGATGCAGATCCTCTAAAATATTATTCAGAATATTTGTTTCTTTATTAATTTGCTCTCCAAATATTCTGTTTAATGGTGATAATGGTGTATTAATTTCTTCCACTATAATTGTAGAGGCATTTATTTCTCCACTTAGTTTTTCCAGAGTTTGCCTCATGTATTTTGAGGCACCCCAATTAGGTGCATAAATGTTTATGATTGTTCTTTCTTCTTGAGAGATTACCCCTTTTACTAATATATAGCATCCATCTTTGTCTCTTACAATAGTTTTGCATGTAACATCTATTTTGTCTGATATTATTCCTGCCCTTTTTTGGCTATTGATTGCTTGTAAGCTTGTTTTCTAGCCATTCACTTTCAGTCACCTGAAACCCTGGGTCAAAGGTGGGTTTCTTGTAGACAGCATATAGATGGATCATATTTCCTTATCCATTCTGCCAATCTGTGTCTCTTGAGTGCTGAATTTAATCCATTAACATTCAGTGTTATTACTCACAACAAATTTCTTACTGCAGCCATATTTTCTTTGGGTTCTTATATGTTATATATTGTTTTTATTTCTTTTTGTCTTTTTAGTTGTTTTTACACTCTCCTCCAAGTCTCTCTCCCTTGTTTTTTCCTTTCAACTTGTAGAACTTCCTTTAATATTTCTTGAAATGCAGATTTCTTATTGACATACTCTCTTAATTTCTGTTTATCTGTGAATATTATGAACTCTTCAACATTTTTGAATGCCAGTTTTGCTGGATAGAGAATTCATGGCTGGAAGTTTTTTTATATTAGTACTTTGACTATGTCATACCACTGTCTTCTAGCCTCCATGGATTCAGATGAGAAATCAGCACTTAATCTTATTGTGCTTCCCTTATATATGATGGTTCTCTTTTCTCTTGCTGCCGTGAGTATTTTCTCTTTGTCTTGAGCATTGGACATTTTGACAAGTATATGTCTTGTATTTGGCCTGTTGGGATTTTGTGGTGTGCTGTGCTTCCTGGACATGTACATCCATCTCTTTCAATAAGGTTGCAAAGTTTTCAGCCACTATTTCCTTCAACCTTCCTTCTATTCCCTTTCCTTTCTCTTCTCCTTCTGGGATGCCCATAATGCATATGTTTGTGCATTTTGTGTTGTCGGTTAAATCCCTGAGTCTCTGCTGGATTTTTTCTATATTTTTGTCTATCTATTCTTCTGTTTGATTTCAGATGTATTGTCTTCCACATTACTAATTCTTTCTTTTCCCTGTTCAAATCTGCTGTTATGTGAATCCAGCATATTTTTTATTTCTTGGATTGTGCCATTGATCACCATCACATCTGTTATCTTTTTATGTATGTTCACAATTTCTTCAGTATATTCTCCCAGTGTCTTCTTAATATCCTTAATCTCTTCCTTTACTTCTTTAAGTTGGTCCATGATATTTGTTTGGAAAGCTTTGAGTAGTCATTTGATGTTCTGCATCTCTTTCTGGTTTTTAGTTTGTTCATTAGACTGATTCGTGTCTTCCTGTTTCTCAGTGTAGTTTGTAATTTTTTCTTGCCCTCTAGTCATCATTTTATCTTGATGGGTTTATTCAGTTGATTAGCTTCTCTCTCTGCTCTAGAGTTTTATTCAGCTGGTGGTTCTGTGTTTGTTTTAAGTTTCCTCTTTGTGACTTTGTTCTTCTTATTTTATTTCCTTGCTTCTTTGTTCCCTGGAAGGCAAAAGATTAGGGCCAGAAGAATCAAAAGATGTGAGAAAGGAAGAAGGATAATAGTTATATTGACAAAAGTTAGAAGAGTGGCCATATAAGACTTAGTAAAATGTGTATTTAACTCATGTAGGCAGTGTAGAGTAATAGGAAAAAAACGTGGAGTACCTACAATGGACTGTGAAAGCAAGTAGAGGAAAATATAAATAATGATTTAGAAGGCTAGAATGATGAGGAGAGAAAGAGAAAGAGTAAAGAAAGTGCTGCAAGGAAAAAGTTAATAATAATAAAAGAAGAAAACAGAATCAATAGAATAGAAATTGACAGTCTTAAGATGTTGTCTAATGAAAAAAGGTGGTATGTAAGAACCACAACAGAAACAGAAGGCACAAAGATGCAGCAAGGAAAAGAGATTGCATTGAGAGACAAAATCAGTATAGAAACAGAATGGGAAAACACAGAAGAAGCACAGCAAAGAAGAGACAAGCACCTCATTAAAAAAAAAAAAAAGGAAAAAAGAAGGGGGGTAGGAAAGTGGAAAGAAAAACAAGAGATAACAAATAAACAAAGAAAAAAACCAGACAACCACACAAGCAAGCAGCCAAACAAAGCTAAGGAAGAACAGTGTTCCTTCATGGGCTCTTGGGGAACCTCTCAGCCTGCTTGTGTTCATTAATCAATTGCCCTGCAAGGTTCTATCTGCAGGTTTTGAGGCAGATTTAACAATTAAACTAAGTAAAATTTTTTTTCTTTTTTTATTTTTAAAGTGACTGTCTTCTTCTTCTTCTTCTTCTTTTTTTTTTTTTTTTTTTTTTTGGTGAAATAAGGGACCCAAAAGAAGTCATCTTCTAGACCACCCCCTTCACTGAGAGGAACCTGAATAGGCTTGTGGAAACTAATCAAGCACTTCCCACATCCTGGCCTCCCCTGGGGAGCTGAAGCTCTGATGTTTGTCAGTACAGAATGATAAAATTGACTATCTCTGTCCCCTCTGGAGCCAAGAATCAGTTTCACCAGGCTGTTTGGTAAACCAGGCTTCCTCAGCAGATTTGCTTCTCCCCTCAGCCTGGCCCTGCTTCAAGCTGGCTTATCTGCTCCCCAAAGCTATGAGGGAGTCCAGATAACCAAATCCACAGAAAGGAAACCCCTCTCCACCTTCTGCCAGAACCCTCCCACACTTGGAGAATGCTCCCTTTCACCAGGTTGCTGGTGGGAGTTGGGGCATATCCCTGGGCAGCTAGGTAAATCACCCTTTCTCAGTGGATTTGCCACTCCCCTCAGCCTGGTGCCACTTAAAGCCAGCTATTTTGTTCCCCAAAGCTGCAAGGGGTTCCAGGTAGCCAAATTCATGGAACAGAAACCCCTCTTGACCCTCTGCCAGAACCCTCCCAGTCTCAGAGAAATGCTCCCTCTCACCGAGTTGCCAGTGGGAGTCATGGCTCAAACCAGCCTTTTATCCTAGGGTGGGGCTCAACCATCTGTGTCAACCACCACAGGCAGGGGGAAAATGCACAAATATTTCCCAAGTGATCCACCTCTCCATCTAGCTCCCTTCAGATTGATGTCCCCAAAGTTCTTGCTCCTTGTGCCTCCAGCACAGACCCCCCAGGCAGGACCCTGTCCCCAATCAGCCATCCGCTGAGAGAGTGTCAACAAGTGCCCTCCTAAACCAATGCCATCTTCTCTTCATCTATTCAGACTACATCTTGATACTTGAGTCACTCTTCCATCTTTCATAACACTTCAAGGCCCATACTTTTGAATACCACATATTCTCATATTTCACATTACTTTGACAGAAGAGACAAACTTCATAATAACCAGGTGAATGATGTGATTTTAAAAATCATCTCAATTTAGCACCATAATGTCTACAAATATTTTTGAATTGATACTCATTAGTTATTCCTTCTCTCTCATTGAAGGATGTTGTCACCTGATTAAGTTGAATGTCTCCAACTGAATTCCTGTCTTTTCTGTTGTTTTTTAAAACTTTACCAGCAACCTCGCTCTTATCACAATTATCACCTCATCATTTGACCTGAATTTTTTCTCTTATATTATGAACCCAATTTCTCCCTGTGCCTGTTTTCACTCTTGTGTCTGATCTCCTTTTCTTTCACAATCAGTCTACATGAGCACTTTTACCCTTTTCTCACACAGCCTTAAATGATGAGTTAATAACATCACAGAAATCCTCTTAAATAAATCGTGCTACCATCACCAATAAGCTTCCCATGAATAAATCCAGTGTGTGTTCCTCAGTCCATAAAAATGGAAGTAAAGAGGAATTGGAACTTTTGAGAACTTTCGTTTTCCTAGACTTCTCTGACATCTCAGTACCTTGAGTGTATTCAAGCTATTCTAATCACTCCTCCTCTTGTGTTCTGCATGGTACTCCTCAAAAAATATTAATTAGAACATCTGAAGGCTAAATTATAGCCCCCTTTCTCACTAATTTCTGTACACTGGCATGACAATCTCACACATTTATTCAATTCCTTTGATTTATTACACTGTTGGCTTTAAAATGACAGTGCATATCTTTAGTTTCATAAATAGAAGCAAAAAATTGTGGTAGGGACACCTAAAATGGTGCCCCCAAGCGGCTAAAATGGCTGCCAAGTGCTACGTGACTCCCGGCATGAACCTGAAAAGGTTAATCCTCAGTTAATCCTCAATGTCCAATCATAACCTTTTCTAAAAATCTTCTTTATTGCCAGTTACTATGTACGTCACCCCTCTTCCTCCAATCATGTCCTTAAATCACTTCCCTTATCAGAACCTATATAAACAACAAACCTTCCTGTAATAAATTAGACCTGCGTACTTACCTCGTCTCCGCAGTGGTCTTTCCTCCGTGCGCCCTCCACGCCGTCTGGGCCCCTGAACGCTGGTTGCCGCTCAGCATTCCCCTTCCGCCAACACGTGGTTCGGAACAACCACAATTGGCGCCCAACGTGGGGCTCCCCACCTCTCGCCGCGCCCGGACGGTAGGGCCTCGTCTTCTTATCGGCCTCAAATAGCGGCACTCTGTAAGTATCTCCAGCGCCTTGCTCTATAACTTGGCGCCCCCTCTCTTCTGTCTGGTATCTATCAATTCAATGCCTCCTCTCCTTCTTGTTCTGCTTTCTTTAACCTCTGTTACTTTCGCTTTCTGCCTGGCCTCAGCCACCCCTCCAAACTGGAATTTCTGGGAGTGAATCTTTCTTGCGCTATTCTTCCTCTGTGTTGTCTCAGTATATACTTTCCTTTTCTCCCTAACCCGTCGTGCTTAAATTAGCAGCCCCACCCCACACTAACTAATGTGCCTCAGAGTCCCCCTCGCTCTCACAAAGCGTCGATATGGGAGCCCGAGTCTCCTCTCGTCAGGCACCCCAAGTCAGAGCGCTGGCCGGTCTCTTAGATACTAACCGACTGAAGGTCTCCGTAAAACAGCTTCAGACATATTGGGACCTTCTGCTTCCTTTTAACCCTTGGTTAACGACCTGCCATCTATGGGACCCCGCGACATACAATAAGCTAATAAATCACGTTACGGCTGCCATGGAACATGAAAATAAACATTTTCCCCCTGGTCTACTTCCTACCCTAGTTGCCATTCGTTCGTGCCTTCAAGGCGCCCCCTTTTCACCTGCCGATTGCCAGGTCAACTTAATTGATCACCTGGTGGATAACCCTTCCCCATCTGACTCTGGAGAGGATTCTGATATGGAGTCTCTCTGCTCTCGCATTAACAATGCTTTGGAGCTCGACCCCCCCAAGTCCCAACCAAAAAGCTGTAACCTGCGATCGAAGGAACAACATGGCGAACTTCCTCCTAGTGAACAAAAACCAGACCAGGGGGCGGTTGGAGAAGGAGGAAGTTCTCAGTCTTTCAAAAAAACTCAGGACCGGGGGCTCCCTCCTTCTTCAACTGCGTCTCTATACCCCTCCCTTCCGGTCCAAGACCCTGAGCCGCCTTCCTCTTCTTCTTCCTTGTCTCCGCTGCAGCCACAAGGTGGCACGCAAGTCCCATCATGTCAGTCAATGTGTTGGTCCTCCCCTCTTCCCCCCACCCCTACCCTTTACCCCCTTCCCCCCTACCCTTACTCAGGACCACTCTCTAACAACAACCCTTTCTCTTCCGCCTCTGCTCCCCCTCCTACCAACTCCACCGCCCCTTCCTCCTTAGCCCCTTTGCCTTGCTTCCCTGTTAATATTAATCCTTCCCTACTTTGCCCACAATTCTACTACCCTCTGCAACATGATGAGGTCAAAAAACGCTTTTTGTTTCAAACTGTTACAAATGGTTTGGTTTGTTCCCTGGAAGGGGGTGGAATACTAAAAGTGGTTAAGTTCATGTGATAAAAGTTGAATGAAATATTTAAAAGTGTTATACAATTAAAGAAGTTTTCTAATTTTATAACAATTAAAGTTGTATAAATAAAAAGTTCATATAAATGCTTTAAAGGTGTAAAAAATTGCTGAAAATTTAATAATGTTTCAGTATAATATTAAACAAAAGTATACTGTTATTAATCATAATTTTAATTATTTTAAAATATGTGTTATAAAACTACCTCTCTGCCTAAAAATCAAAAGGCAGGTGCTTTAACTTAAGTTTGTCTGATTTACTCCACCTCTGCTATATATAATAATAATAATAAATGGAAACTAAAATAGTAAGCGCATCAAGGATGTTTTGTAACAAATTAAAAATAATAAAGTATATTTCAAAAGGTGTTGTATTCCTCCCTGGAGGAGCTGGCCACTCTCCCAGGGACTGATGCATAAACCTTGAAATGTACTGCCCAGGGAGTGTTGTGTTCCTTCCTGGGGAGGCTGGCCCCTTCCTCAGGAATTAGCAAAATACTCACAAATTGGCATATTATTATTATTGACTTAAAAGATTGTTTTTTACTATTCCTCTTAATCCAAATGATAAAGAAAAATTTGTGTTTACTATTCCTTCTATTAATCATTCAGCTCCTACTGAATGATATCAGTTCAAAGTTTTACCTTAGAGAATGATAACCAGTCCTACCTACATTATGTCAATCCTTTATTCACATTCCATTACAAATTTTACAAAAACAATTTCCTAAGGCTATGATTATTCATTATATGGATGATATTCTTTTTGCCGCTGAGCAATCTTAAGAGCTGAAACAATCATTTCAGCTGGCTAAAGAAATTCTTCCTCAACATGGGTTGCAAATAGCAGAAGAAAAAATTCAAAAACAGGTTCCTTTTCAATATTTAGGTCATACTATTAATAAAAATATTATAACTCCACAAAAGGTCCAGTTTTGAACTGATAATTTATGTACTTTAAATAATTTTCAGAAATTACTGGGTGATATTAATTGGGTATGGCATACTTTAGGAATTCCAACTTATGCTTTACCCTAACAAGAAACCCTGACTTAAATAGTCCTCGCATTTTAAGCCCAGAAGCAAAAGAGGAGTTAAATGGCTGGAAAAAGAGTGCAAAATAGCCAACTAACAAGGATAACTGTAAATCTTCCAGTTTCTCTTTTAATATTTCCATCTTGCCATTCCCCTACTGGGATACTTTAACAAGAGGATGGCATAATAAAATAGATATTCCTACCCAACAAAGATACAAAAAAACTTCTGATTATCATAAACTTACACATACTAATGCTTCTGGCTTACGTCATAAATATTCCCACTTACCAGTAAAAGAAAGTAAGAGGATTGTTAGACAATGTCCTACTTGTGGGCCCATAAATGCCCCCACTTTCTCTCCAGGAACTAATCCCCGTGGAGAACATCCTAATGAAATTTGACAAATGGATGTCACACATGTGCCTTCTTTTGGTCGCCTTCAGGATGTGCATGTGACGGGACAAGCGATAGTAGAAAAAAATAATCACTTATTAAACTTAATGTTGCAAAAACAAAAAGGGAGAGATGGAGGAGAGTCTGCTAGGGACAGACTGTCTAGAGCACTGCTTACCTTAAATTTTCTTAATAGACAACAAATTTCTAATGCCACAGCAGCAGAAAGACATTGAGAGGTTAAAAAAAAAAAAAAAAAAAAGGAATGAAAATGAAAAATGTGAACAACCAATATATTGGAAAAATGAAAGAACCAATAAATGGGGAAAAAGGAGAGGTAAACTTTTGGGGCCGAGGTTTTGCTCTTATCATTACAGAAACAGGAGAAGAGCAGTGGATCCCCTCCAGAAGAATCAAGTCTAAAGTTGAAATGCTGCCAAGACTTAAACTATGGACATGGTGGTTTTACAATGAATTAATTATAGGTAAAGTATTAGGTCAAGGTAAGATACCACATCATAATTACACTTATTGAACATACATAACCAACTCACCTCTTCTAGAGCTGTTAATTTGGAGCAATGAGTCTTACCCAATTTATCTTAATCAAGCTCACCATTTTCCAGGACCTATAACTTATAAATACCCTTAAAGCCAAAAGAAGAAGGGAAACTTACAGAAAATTTAACTTTACCTTTTATAAACTGCCCTACTTCTTTGGATATGGTTCTGTATGCATGCAACCTAAAAATCACAGTCAAATTTATGTTCTCATTTTCCCTTCTTTGCCATATAAATCAGAAAATATGGTAAATTTTACATGTCCCTCTCACAAAAGACTACTTAATGACAAATGACATATATGTCATAAGCTTACAGAGGTTGTGTTGTTTGATGATTCCTATAGAATTGTAAAGGATCGGGCCCTTATAGGGATGCCAAAACCTATTAAAAACACGACCATATTTTAGTTCTTAACGCCACTGGTGAAACTTGCGTGCTCGCCACTGTTTTCCCCCGCATCTACTTTCATGATAATAACCAATTCCTTGACTCCTGGCAGAGCAACCTTTTACCAACTCATGTACAAAAACGAGAAGTTATCACTGCCATCACAATCGCTACCCTTCTAGGTATCACAGGAGTTAGCACTGGGGCTGTCGCCTTGGTTTTACAACAATCAGCTCTTACCTCTATCAGAAGGGCTGTAGATGAAGATCTAGCCCATATAGAAACCTCCATCTCTCATTTGGAAAAATCTCTAAACTCACTATCTGAAGTTGTCCTCCAAAATCGCAGGG
>JAKSZT010054101.1:704383-723108 GCA_026826555.1 Tolypeutes matacus | reverse complement strand
AACTCAGCATATGATTGCATTACCTTTCCCCCAATGTGGGACATGACCCCCGGGGATGAGCCTCCCGGGCAATGAGGGATTAATACCAAGTGCCAACTGGCAACATAACTGGAAAAGACCTTGATTAAAAGGGGGAAATGGAAAAGAAAAATGAGTTCAATTGGCTAAGCGACTTCAAAGAGAGTCGGGAGTTCATCCCAGAGGTAACTCTTACACATACCTCAGTAGGAGCTCATAGAACATCTAAGTGCCTATCACCCCACTCAGTGGGGTTCCTGAGAGCTCCGGAGACACACTGGTCCTATATAAGGGGGGATAATCCCAGAGACTGATGCCTTATCAGTGGGTTCTATTTTGGAATCTGTGCTCCTGAGAGTGACAGAATTAGACTCAAATAAGTCCTCCCTGCACATGGTTCACCATTCCCTTCTATTCAAACCTATATGTGATGCTGGAGTTTTTAGGTATACTTCCAGAGACTGGAGCCTCTCGCCTACCTATGTGCCAGGTGTGCATGAAATCTAGGTGTAGCTGCAACTCCTACCCTACAGCTCAATGGACTCATTCAAGTCATCTTGTGAGGAGACAATGATGGGCAATGGTCATCCCAGGGAATGGAGAGGGCCTGCATATGCAGACAGGATCATCCCACCCACCATATCCATGGGATATACGCCCTCTCTCACTTGGAGTTGGAGTGGACATCACCATCACAGTCCCCTCAGGATTGGGGGAAGAACTATGGACTACAGTGGACTTGATGGTATTCTCTTGTTCACATATGGTGATTCTAGCAATGCAAGAAATTATAACAATATGGTGGAGCCAGTGGCCACTTGACACTTTTTGGGTAGGGAGGGGATGAGCAGTTGAAATACTGGTGCTTATTTGGGAGTTGGAGTTTGTCCTGAGTACTGTTGTGGCAACGGATGTAGGCCATTTTAAATCAGCACGCACCACTCAGAACTGAGTGGGAGAGAGTGTGGTCTATAATGTTAACTGTGGTCTATGGTTGGTGGCAAGGCTCCAGGATGTGTAAGTTCATTGAGGGTGGTGGGCCACACTGTGGGAGATATTTGTGTGGGATGTGGTGGGAGGTGTGAGAGGTGGGCAACAAGGGAATCCCAGTGGGTTCCGTGTAATATTTTGGGTAATCTAAGCACCTCTTAAAATATATGTATATATATATATATATAAAACATTTTTATAAGCAAATACACATATATGCATATATACTTATATATCATTTTGCAAATGCTTTTATGTATTGTGAGAATTTTGATTTTTACCCATAATAAAAAAATAAATAAATAAAGACACAAGATAAAAAAAGAGAATTACATAAATCATTATATAAACTACTATAATAAGTTTGTTTAGTTATATTATAAAATATATATATGGCAATTTACTATAATAAATTATAATAATTTAAATAAATATTTTAAAATAAAAATAATAAATTTGTCTTCGTTTTTCTGAAATTCAACTTTAACTGGGCATCCTCTATGTTTACTTGTTAAATCTGGCAATCCTGCTATGAAGGGAATTTTCAATCATATGCAAAAAAAGAAAGAATAGCAGAATGATCTCATATGTTACCTTCACCTCTTTTGGAGTATTATCAACATTTTGAACGAATAATCTTGAATATAAGTGTTTTGGATATCATAATCCATACTCTGGGAGAAATAGAAAAAAAATTGTATTGTTCCCTTAGCTTATCACTACTTTTGGGGAATAAGACAAAGATTCAAGAAACAACTAGTGAAGAATTAAGTGCTTAATTCTGTGATGCTGACTGCATATTTTACAGGAGTTCCCAGAAGGGATAGTCAGCTTTGACTGAGGTGCTCTTGAATGAGTTGAGGCAGGAGTGGAGATTGTATTAGGTCTAGTAAAAAGAAAAAATGATCAAGCTTTCCAGATAGAGCGACAAGTATAACTAGGTTTTATTTATTCTGGATCTATAAAATCTCTCCCTTTGAAAGCACTCACCCTTCATGCTTCACATTGCAGCCCTCAAGACTTAGAGCAGTGTACCTCATCTAACCAATATACATCAATCATGGATATAAATTGCATAATCAGAACAGGTGAGCTCTTATACTAATCTGCCTGATGGCTTTTCAACCTTCTTGGTGGTAACCTCTGGAATATGCTGCTTATATTATGTTAATCACCCAAAGGGATGCTGATGCAAAATACCAGAAATCAGTTGGTTTTTATAAAGGGTATTTATTTGGGGTAGAAGGTTACAGTTACCATGCCATAAAGCATTGGTTACTTCCCTCACCAAAGTCCTTTGCCATGTGTTGGAGCAAGATGGCTGCCAACATCTGTCTGGGTTCAGGCTATTTGGGTTCTTCTCTTCTCAGGGCTCATTTCTCTCTGGGCTCAGCTCCTCTGTTTTCTCCACCAGGTCAGCTGTAGTCTATGAACCTCTCTAGGCTTTGTGTCTCTCCACAAGGCCAAATGTAGACTATCAGGTAACCGTCTCTGTCTCTCTCCCTGGGGAGAGACAGGCTCTCTAGACTCTCTAGCCTCAGCTACTCTAACCCTATATGTGCTTACCTCCTGGGCTTCAGCTCAAAACTCCAGCATCAAAACTCCAACTAACTCCTCTGCTCTGCCATGTAGTTTGGGGCTCCCTTTATCCTTGGTTTGTGGGGACTTAACATCCTATTGACGTGGCCCAATCAAAGCCCTAATCATAATTTACTCATGCTCAGGTACAGCCCAGTTTACAAACAAAATCCAATATCTGAGAGCTAGGCAAGACAGTGTTGGTTTAAGTGTGCACTCACCATCTCTGTTGCAAAATATGGGAGCCCAGAGAGTGGGAGCATTTGGGGCATCAATCTGGAGAGAGCTGGACAGGAAGATAGATTACTCAAGATAAACCATGACTTTTTAGCCCCATGCCTGGAAATCGTGGATGGCTAAGCCCACAATCAGGGCAAAGGGTGAGCATGAGCCCTGACTCTTGGTGGCCATCCATCAAAGGGAAGCATTCTCCAAGAGTGGGAGCATTCTGGCAAAGGGCAGAGAGGGATTTCCTTTCTGTAGGTTTGGTTGCCTGGACCCCCTTTGAACTTTGGAGCAGACTAGCTGGCTCGAGGTGACACCAAGCAGAGGGGAGATGTGAATCTGCTGAGGAAGCCTGATTTACCTAACCAACCTGAGGCACAGAAACATGGCCTGAGAAGGGGTGGAGTCAGCCAATTTAATATTTCCTTGCTGAAAACTATCAACATTTCAACTCCCCTTATGGGATTCAGGCAGTAGGAGAGTTTGGAGAGCACTTAATAAGTTTGGAAAGAACTATGTACTAGAGTGGACTTACTGGTATTCTACTATAGACATACTGTGATTCTAGCAATGGAAAAAAATTACAATATTAATGTGGAGCCAGAGGCCACTGGAGCCTCTAGGGGCAGGGAGAGGGAAAAACAATTGTAATACAAGGGCTTTTTGGGGACTTGGGAATCACCCTGAGTGATACTGCAATGACAGGTATAGGTCACTTTATATTATCCCTTAATATGTAGAACTGTGTGGGAGAGAGTGTAGACTACAATGCAAACTGTGGTCCACGTTTAATGGCAAAGCCCCAGCATATATTCATCAATTGTAATGAATGTGCCATACTAATGAAGGATGTTCATGTGGGAGGGTGTGGGAGGTGTGGAGAGTGGGGCATATGGGAATCCCTATATCATTTTGTAACATTTATGTAATATAAGTATCTTTAAAAATAATAATAATAATTTAAAATTCCAACATCTATTTTTGGAATTCATAAACCATATCAAACTGCTACAGATATTATTGGAACATTAAGTATTCCTTTGGTTGAATGTAGTTCTTGGTTGAAATATAATTTATAAGAAAAAATCTAATACCTATTCGGTTGGCTACCTTTATGACCATGCTTATGAAAAGACATAGGTAATTGAATCTATATGTACATATGTATATGTACATATCAAATAAGAATAATAAAGGATTATGCATTGAACTCTTAAAATGGTCTATTTTTGTCTGTGAATGAGAGTAACACAAACTATAGAGCATTATGCATTGAATGCTTTTTTCACTTTTTCATTGCTCTCACTTATAATTGCATCCTGAAGTACTAAAGGTACAAACTTGAAAAAGTAACTCCTTTAAATATAATATGGATACAGATCAAGAAACATCAAATGAATAGTATCCTCAGATGACTTCTTCATGCTCCCTTCTAGTCACCTCTCCCCACTCCCAAGGATAACAATTATCCTGAATTATAACTGAATAAATTAATTTCATCTGGTTTTGTACTATATATATATAGTGTCATATGGTGTGTACACAAGTAATGACAATTTTTAAATAACTCTTTTTATTACTCTTGTAATATACACTGAGCATTAAAAAATGGGAAATCCACATTAATTTTTAATTAGTTTTTAGATTGTACATATGTCTGTATGCAATTTCTTTGATCAAGTTTATAAACTGTTTAGAGATCCTGCATAAAAAATGTCCCCATTATATTGTGAGATTTCTTATAATCATTTTAGTCCGATAATTTTATTATTTTTATTATTTATCCACTTCCTCAAAACTTAATTCTTAGACATCTGTAGGTGCCTTACAATCTTTACTGCATCTACAGTAAGAATAGAAATATAAGGATAGGACACATGTAATTTATTTTCCAGTTGGTGTGCTTACTGGGAGCTGGTGACCATTAGGTAAATAGCTGTATTTGCCAGCTCTGCCCCTGTAAGGATACCTGTCACCTTTCAGAGCCATATTCTTGGACCTACTCTCAAGAATGGGTTTGCATCCAAGACTAGAGCTGAAGAGTTAAAGTTTTATTCTTAATGCTGATCCCATTACGAGTATAAGTCCAATTAAGAAACGGCCCATGCATCTCATAAACTGAAAGTACACTAATCTCTATCCCTTGCAATATACATGTTGATTAGTGGTATAAATGCCAGGCTTACTCAAAGGTAACTGCTACCTATGATTATAGACCATAAAATCTGAAAACTGTGCCCTGAACAGTATCCAGCAATGCCCAGATAGAGACTTGTTATCTTGCTTTTTAAAGAAGCTTTAGAATACATAAATGTTCTTTTAACAATATAGGAAACTTCCCTATACCCGACCCCCTCCCTCTCCCACACTTTCCTCCATTAACAATATCTTTCATTACTGTGGTAAATTTGTTACAATTGATGTACACATATTGAAGCAGTTCTACTAACGATGGTCTATTGTTTATATTATGGTTTACACTTCAAGCCACACAATTTTATCAGTTTTGACAAAATGTATAAAGGCCTTTATCTGTCATCACAACTTCATACAAAACAATTCCAATGTCCAAAAAAATGCCATATGCTACACCTATTCTTCCCTCTCCCTCCCCTCGGAACCCCTGTTGACCACTATCTTTATATCTAAGCTACAAGTTCTTCCATTACTATAATTAGTCTACTTTAATCCACAGCTGCATTCTGCCCCTTATATATGTTCATTACTCTATCTTGAGTATTTGGGTATGGTGATGCCCACTCTGCTTCTGACAGAGACAGGGCTTATATCCCATGAAGCAGATGGATGGAACTGTATTGCTTGCAGTTGTAGATGCTCTCTGATTTTTGGGACGGACATTGTCCATCATCATCCTTTTTGTTAGTTTTCTTGGGTGAGTCCAATGAATTGTAGAGTAGGTGTTGGCTGCAACTCTGCTGAATTCAGGGATCAACAGGAATATGAACACTCTGAAGATTTAAGTTTCTGGGACAGATATTTAATGGTTGTAGTGCTAATTATAGGTTCAAATAAAAGGGGAAGAAGAACCATGTATAGAAAAATTATAAATGAGTCCAACTCTGATAGGTTATCATATATTCCAAGGCAAGGCTGACCAATTGGGTGCTGATTTCCTGGGGTTGTCTCCCTGTTTATAGCTCTAGACATCTCTAGAGCCTTCAGGAGCATGCTTTTTGAGGCACTGTTTACTGTGCTAGTCAGTGAGATCCTCCTGAGATGTGCATAAACAAAACCTCTGGAATGACCGCCCAACTCACTTTGAAATCTCTTGACATAGACATTTTTTCTCTCTTTCTCTTGAGGAGTAAGAATAAAATTTAATTATTTTCATTTGAAAAATTATTAGGCATATCAACAAAATTTAAGATGAAATCAGAACAGAGTCAATGCATATATGTTTGTCTGTGTGTGCATATCCCTTCTTTTGTTTGATTTTACAGAAGGTAGCAGGATCCCACCAGACCTGCAGGTAGCTCAACCCTCATTTCCTTCTACCAGATGACCTGAAATATTCACAGTTGGAAGGAGGGAGTGACTGGACCCTGAAATATTTCCTAGGAAAATGTTCCAGCCATTCTTAGCAGTGATTAAGACTGGTTTATCACTGTTGTGAACATTAAAATTACTGTAGCTTTTCAGAAAGGGCCAAATTTAGAAAAGGGTGACTCTGAATCATAGATGGGAACCAATACTGTAAATAAGAATTTTGAAAAGACTTTTCCGAATTATTTAGAAAGATCCTCTTCTGTTGATTACATTCTAACTACATGACATTGTTGTGAAATAAAATCATATGGTACAGTTAAAAACAGACCATGAAACCCCAGTAAGAGATGTTTAAGTGCCAAATTACAGACTACACAACAGTTCACATTTTAGGAATTTGAAATGTCTAAAACTAGATAAGGTAGTTTCTCAATAAAAATAGAGAAAAAAAAAAGGAAAGGATGGAAGGAAAAGGAGGGATGAAAAAAGAGGGAGAGAGGATAAGGTGGCATTATTGAAACTTAACAAGAAGCAATTTAGGAAACAGAAAATAAGAATATCTTGTTAGAAAGAATGGACAAATGCATAAAAAAATGAAAAATCCTTGGATGAGTCCATTGAGCTGTAGGGTAGGAGTTGCAGCACCACCTAGATTTCATGCACACCTGGCACATAGGTAGGCGGGAGGCTCCAGTCTCTGGAAGTATACCTAAAAACTCCAGCATCACATATAGGTTTGAATAGAAGGGACTGGTGAACCATGTTCAGGGAGGACTTATTTAAGTCTAATTCTGTCACTCTCAGGAGCACAGATTCCAAAATAGAACCCACCTATAAGGCATCAGTCTCTGGGGCTATCCCACCTTATATAAGACCAGGGTGTCTCCAGAGCTCTCAGGAACCCCAACGAGGGGGGTGATAGGCACTTAGATGTTCAATGAGCTCCTACTGAGGTGTGCATAAAAGTTACCTCTGGGATGACCTCCCGACTCTCTTTGAAGTCTCTTAGCCACTTGAACTCATTTTTCTTTACCATTTCCCCCTTTTATTCAAGGTCTTTATCCAGTTGTGTTGCCAGTTGGCACTTGGTATTAATCCCTCGTTGCCAGGGAGGCTCATCCCCGGGAGTGATGTCCCACGTTGGGGGGAAGGTAATGCAATCATATGCTGAGTTTGGCTTAGAGAAAGGCCACATTTGAGCAACAAGGAGGCTCTCAGGTGGCAACCCTTAGGCACCCCACAACTGCAGGCTAAGTCTCATTTACAAGAGCAAAGACTCACAAGGGTAGTCATCAATAAAATAAAAACACATCAGTGGGTCATCCTATTTTGACAGGCACTGTCCCTACACACAGAGGACCGTGGTGAGGAGACATCGATGGGCAATGGCCATCCCAGGGAATGGAGAGGGCCTGCATCTGCAGGCAGGATCATCCCACCCACCATATCCATGGGATATAAGCCCTCTCTCAATTGGAGTTGGAGTGGACATCACCATCCCAGTCCCCTCAGGATTGGGGGAAGAACTATGGACTACAGTGGACTTGATGGTATTCTCTTGTTCACATATGGTGATTCTAGCAATGCAAGAATTTATAACAATGAGGTGGAGCCAGTGGCCACTTGACACTTTTGTGGTAGGGAGGGGATGAGCAGTTGAAATACAGTGGCTTCTTTGGGAGTTGGAGGTTGTCCTGAGTACTGTTGTGGCAACGGATGTAGGCCATTTTAAATCAGCACACACCACTCAGAACTGAGTGGGAGAGAGTGTGGTCTACAGTGTGAACTGTGGTCTATGGTTGGTGGCAAGGCTCCAGGATGTGTAAGTTCATTGAGGTTGGTGGGCCACACTGTGGGAGATGTTTGTGTGGGATGTGGTGGGAGGTGTGGGAGGTGGACAAAATGGGAATCCCCGTGGGTTCCATGTAATATTTTGGGTAATCTAAGCACCTCTTAAAATATATGTATATATATATATATATATAAATAACAGTTTTGTAAGCAAATACACATATATGCATATTTATTTATATATCATTTTGCAAATGTTTGTATGTATTGTGAGAATTTTGATTTTTACACATAATAAAAAATAAAAATAAATAAAATAAAAATAAAAAAGAGTGAAATGCTAAAAAAAATAAATAAAGAAAAAAAAACTCCTTGCACAGGTTAGTGCAGTATTAAACACAGAATACCCAGGCCTTAAGATACTTTTGTAATGTCCTTTATATAAGGCTCCAACACTTTTTAAAACTACTCTGAGTCTAATTCAGGAGCACTCTAGAGAAAAAAACACAAATTTCTTTAAAGTTTCAGGGCAGGGGGAAGGACAGTATAGTATCAGGGCAGATCAGCCCTGACATACAAAGCCGAAACTAGATTAGGAAATACAAGTAGATCTGGCAGCAAAAAATTTGTAAGGACGTTGAATGATATTGAGAGGGTTGTCTTCAAATATAATCTTATAGCTATCTCTAAAAGAAATCTTTTGAAAAGTTTATTTTATTAACCCTGTAATATATGGATATATTGGCATTTCTTTCTCCAATAATGGAAAAGTAGCAATGTTGTAAATGGGAAAGGAACATAGCATATGATTTAAAGCAAATGTGAACCATCTTTGAGTTCCTTTCACACAAAGGGGTACAGACTCCTTTAAATAAATAATTCTTATCACTTGTGATTTCTCAACAGTTTACAGCAGTTGAAATCTATGGGAATTAGGAATAACACAATGTGCCTGATTTCATCACTTTGGGGTTAACAGAATCTGAGGAGATCCAGCACATCCTCTTTATGCTGTTTCTCC
Source organism: Tolypeutes matacus (assembly GCA_026826555.1). Classification (NCBI taxonomy): domain Eukaryota; kingdom Metazoa; phylum Chordata; class Mammalia; order Cingulata; family Chlamyphoridae; genus Tolypeutes; species Tolypeutes matacus. Next base: position 713,978 of record JAKSZT010054101.1, on the reverse strand, counting down.
TGATATACCTGATTCCTGTGCTAGGGAATGCCGGGGTGAAACTAATTACTTACCTTGATTTCCAGCATCACACAACCAAGTAGTTTTTCCTCAGTCACCTGTCATTCCTTGACCTCTGGTACTCAAGGGTAATCAACCCTAAAACCTTAGAGAACATACTGACTTCCACCAAGTATATTTCATTCATTGGCTGCTTCCTCCAGATGTATTTTTTTGTCTTTTTGTTGTCACATATGTTTCCCTTCTCTCATCAATGGCCTGTGAACACTATGCAGCTGTCTGCAAACCTCTACACTACCCAGTTGTTATATGTCTATGGGACTTTTCTGTGCCCTCATCACTGAATCATATGTGTTTGGTTTTACTGATTTATTCTTTACATGAACAGTTTGCATTTCTGAAAATCCAATGTAATCTATCAATTTTCTGTGACTTAACCTCAATTTTAGCCCTTCCCTACTCTGACATTCATGACACCAAGATCAAGATATTCATTTTTTCTGGTTTAAATATAATGACGTCTTATCACAATTTCTGCTTCCTGTGTATCCATTCTGTCTACAGTCCTGAAAATTAATTCTCCTTTAGGAAATTACAAAGCCTTCTCTTCTTGTGCCTCACACCTTCTAGGACTCACCATCATTTTTTGGCACAGCGATGTTTACATATTTAAAACCAAAGAATTCCTACTTCTTGGGAAAGGTCAGGTGGCCTCTGTGTTTTATGCTATTGTGGTCCCCATGCTGAATCCACTCATTTATAGCTTCAGGAACAATGATGTGGAAAGTTTTCTCAATAGATTCATGTAGAAGAGTGTGGGCTCCATGCAAATGAGATGACAACAATGCTGAATATTTAAGTCATCTTTTCTTTCTCTCATATTTGGGTGTTTACTTGTTCACTTTAAATATGCAAGTGACATTTAATTAGCTGTCCTTTCTGGAGTTCCCAGATGTAGGCACTGGGAGACTAGGAGGGGAGGGAGGGAGGGATATGAAGGGGCTGGAGGAAGCAATTGGGACGAATGTATATGCTCAGTATCTTCACTGTGATGGTGGTTGCACAGGTGTATAGAGGTGTTAAAACATTACGCTGTACTCTTTAAATGTGTACAGCTAATTCTATGTCAGTTATATCTTAATAAAGCTGTTAAAAATGAAAAAAAAAAAAAAGATATGCTCACTTGCCCAATATGATCTTGAACATTTCCAGGAATATATTTTCAGGAATCTACATGGTAATTGGAGGACATCAAATATGTGTTAAAGTTGTGGTTTAAATATATTTAGTTTTTTGGACAACTAATGTGAAAAAATATAGTATGTGGTATCTTTCAGTCTGCATAATAGATGTCCCCATTCTTGTTCAAGTGTCAAAGAATTATATTATGGATAGTACTTTCAGAAGACATTCCATCTATTCTCTAGAAAACAAATAAAGCCCAGTTGTAATGTGTGCTGTTTTGAAATGTAAAATCTAGGGTTTAAATTCCAAATTTGCCTTAGGTAAGTCACTGGAATTTTAAATATATGATACTAAATGTTAAAAGAAAAATAATAGTTCTAAATTACTAGTTTTTGTAAAGATTATAGTAGTTGATGCACAAAAGTATTTAATATCATTCTAATAAATTTTGGCTACTATCATCATAACACTTATATGAAATAAAAAAGTTTGAGTGCACAGTATCTTTTATTATGACTATTTTCACTACTATTTTATAAATAATTTTGGTTAATCTTACTCATAAATAAATAAAGAGCTAAAAAGGCAAGTCAACACTATAATATTTGATCTTAGAGCCAACTATAATCTTGTGATAGAATTAAATTATAGAAAAAAGTATTTGTGAACATTGAAGATAATTTGAATATATTTTAAAGTATTAAAGAAAACAGAGTAATACTAAACAGTTTGAATAGTTTTATTCATGGCCTTCTAGTCTAATCTTAGGTATGTGCATGTACATATTACATAAATATACACAATTTTAGCCATTTTCTTTTTCTCTTTTGCAGCTCTTGGCTCCATTCATGATTATAAACATCAATCATTCCTTTGTTATTTAAATTTGGAATTTAAATGTTTTCCTGGTTCATGAATGAAATCAGGAATATCATCTAGCTTTGTTTTAAGACCTGATGTTTTGTAAATTAATGAGATTTATTATATGTATACAGTAATATCTCTTTGTGTCTACCAGCTGATGATTTGATTTGAAAATCCTACCATTCCATGACTGTCAACTAGGTTCAATAATTAGTGTTTCTTTGTGCAACTTTGGTACAATTTAAAAAATCATATCCTGTGTCCTGATTTCTACAAGTTTCTTACATCCTTTAAAAAGAAACAAATTCTTCAGTTAAATTATTTGCTCTTTAACATTTTTAATAGAGTAAGCTCAAATTTGGTGAACTTGCATAAATTTTATCAGATATTTTCCTAAAATTTCCTTTAAATTTTCATCTTCATAATCTGAAAGTGCAGTTTTTATTTCTTCTGCTGTTCAATAAATATTTAACAAAGTATGTTCCTTCATTTTCCAAATATTTTACTATTTTTATTTAAATGTCAGCTTTGTTTGCTAATTATATTCTTTTGCATTCAAGTGATTTGCAATCATTTAATTTAAGTTAAGCTTTTCTTTTTAGAATTATATTTTCCCATTTTCCTAAATCATTTTGAAAATTAAAATAAAGTTAAAACTCTGTTTTTAAAATATATATATATAATAATTCTTCATTAAATATCTGCTACCTAACAAATTTTTATATCATAGAAAAATAGCATTTTTGTAAAAAGAAATATAGTTACTTTATTAAAATGGTCTATTTTAAACCAGCAATTACTTTTCATATAAAGAATTCCTAAGCAACCATTCAGAAAATGAAAATAGATAACACTGTGTACAAATCACACAAGGCATGTTTTCAAAAGATCAAAATATGTCATTCCCAGGAAAAGAATACACCTAGTACATTATAGTACATGTTTTAATCTTCTACAATTCAAATATATTGTTTTTATTCTCTAATGGCAAGTTAGTTATACACAGTTACTGCCAGCAGCAGCAGATCGAAACTGAGTAGAAATGGATTATGGTATATTCATCCCACATTTCCCCCAATTCAAAGTTCTGAGACATGAGGCTACAGCCTACATCTCAAACCCCTTAACCTGATCATGGAATCCAGGCTGTGGAGATGCAGAAGGGGAGAATTATGGCATTCAGTCCTTTCAAAATTATTCCACTAGATCTGCCATGTTTAAATTTTCACTCAGAAACATACTGACACCAAATCATTTTCCAACTTTTCCAAATCCATCAGCAAGTAGAATGTAGCAGTTTGACATTGTTTATGGATTCAAAAAATCGATATTAGATTATGTTTATAAACTTACCTGCCCCTTTGGCCATATTAGATTTGAATGGATCCAGATATTTTACTTTTACTTGTTTAAAAAATGATTAAGGCTTTGATTGAGACACATCAGTAGGACATTGAGTCCCTGGGCTCTTGGTGGCAGAGAGTCACAGACAAAATGACATGGCAGAAAAGGAGATGGGAGTTTTGATCCTGGAGTATGGGAAGTAAGCACACAGGGAAGCAGATATGTGAGGAAGGATAGAAGGCTCCATTAGACACAGCAGAGGCCCCAGGAATAGAGATGATCTGTTTGCTTAATAGTCCTCAGCTGGCCTGTGGATAGAGCAGAGCAGTTGAACCCAGAAAGAAATAAGCCCCCAGAAAAGAGGAACTCAGTAAGCCTGAACACTTGCAGACATTGGCAGCCATCTTGCTCCAACACATAACAACAGATTTTAGTGCGGGAAGTAACTTACACTTTATGGCCTGGTAACTGTAAGTTTCTACCCTAAATAAACACCCTCTATGAAAGCTAATAGATATCTGGTATTTTGTTTCAGCACACTTTTTTTCTGACCAATACAGAGAGTTTCTATGAAAATACATTTTTAAATACAGGTGTTAAGCCTTCATGCTTTAAAAACAGATGGTTTCACTACTCCCATGACAGCCTTTCAAAGGGTGGAGTCATGAATTGAAGCAGGAAAGGTTCAGAGGTTTAAGTGGAATCTGGGGGTGGCCCAGAATGGCTGGTGGGGAGGGAAGTGCCTGCCTGGCCTGGCCCACTGTGGTTGGAGTAGGCAAAACTACTTTGCCAGGCAGACATGGGGAGGGGGACTCTGAAGTTAGTGAGTACCAGGGAAAACATTAGATTTTATGAATAAACAGCAAATATGTATATATATACACATATATACATATTGGGAAGGGACAATATTTGTCTACTGTAAATAGTAAATGTTAGATGTGAATATTTTATTAAAGTCTTGTTTCAACTACAAAAAAATAAAATAAAATAAAACAGATGGTTTCAGGTGATTGTTGCTTTATCTCCACAAAGCAATTCTGCATGAATGAATATATTTCATGTGGCAGTGGCAATGGACATATGGATACCCTAAAATCCAGCAGTTTCCCACTGAAAGTGAGCCATTCAGGCAGCCAAAGGGGTGCTGATGCAAAATACCAGAAATTTGTTGTCTTTTATAAAGGATATTTGTTTGGGGTAGAAGCTTACAGTTACTAGGCCATAAAGTGTAAGTTATTTCCTTCCCCAAAGTCTGTTGCCACATGTTGGAGCATGATGGCTCCTGACATTTGCAAGGGTTCAGGCTTCCTCTTAAGGCTATGTGGTCCCATCTTCTTCCAGTATCAGCTGTAGACTGGGGCAAGTCTGTGTCTCTCATGGGGCTCAATTCTCTGTGGACTTAGCTGCTCTGCTCTCTATGCAAGGTTCTCAAGGCTTTGTCTCTCTCCCCAGGACTCTATTCTCTCCAGGCTCAGCTGCTCTGCTCTCTCCCATGTGCTTACTTCCAAAGCTCCAGCTCAAAATTCCAACCTCACTTATCTATTGTGTGGTTTCTCTGTGAGTCCCCTCCCACCAAGTTGGTGGGGGCTCAATGTCCTACTGACATGGCCCAATCAAAGCCCCAATCATAATTTAATCATGCCTAGAGGAACAGACCAGTTTACAAACATAATCTGTTATCTATTTTTGGATTCCATAAACAATGCCAAACTGCTACAGGCTGGTACTGCTCAAATATTTATCAAAATCCAAGCTTCACTGTCATTTCATCTCACCCACTCCACTCTGCTAGGATCACACAAATCTGGTCACCAGAAGTCTTGATTGACTTTCTTCCTTTCATTGTGTAGTCAGACATCCTATTTCTTTCCAGGAGATGAAGCCCTTAGAGATGGAGTCTGAGCAGCCCCCTTTCTGCACTGGGTTCCCACCCTTCAAAGACACACAGGACCCCTGGGCCTTGAGACCCATGGCCTTCTTCCTTAACTTGGTGCTCTGGGAGGCCAGGAGCCTCATCTGGGACATGGAGCTCACCACCTTCATTTTCATCAGGGGATCAGGTGGGCCGTCTTGGGTAGGGAGGCCAGTTTTTCTTGCAAGCTCACAATCATTTTGGAGGTGCCTCTTCTCTGAGCCTGCTGTGCTTGAGCTCCTCTCAATGACATGGAGCAGTGTGGATTAGAGGGTGCTTTTGACCCCACAACCTTCCAAGCAAAAGACCCAGAGTCAAGCCGGCTGGGCTGGGGCTCAGACATGCACGGCTTGCCAGCAAGGGTCCTGTCCACACCTGTGGGATCCAAAGCTTGGGAGGCATGGTTTTTCCTTTCTTTTCACCCTATGAAGAGGGGGAATCTCTTTCCAGCTGCATTTCCTCCTGCTGTGGAAGTTATTGATACAGACTTTTGAAATGTAAAATACAAAATTCTTGTACAATCAGTCCAGTGTCTTAGAATGCAACTTTTCCTTATGATACAATCTCTCTGCTCTTCAGCATGAACCCTTCCCTATTTATTTCCTGTTCTCTTCATCTCTGCAAGTTCATCATCCTTTTCATAGAACCCTTTTGGATGATCATATGGACAGGAAAGAGGAGTACTCTGTTTAGATGTAAAACCCTAGGTAGTATCTCACCCTTGGTTTCTCTACCTCTTTTTATTTTATTATTTCAGGAAGTGCTCCAAAGAATTGCATCCTGGTTAACATCTTGCCTTTTTCTTCAGCTCCATGGCATAAACAGCCAAAATCAGATAAAGGCTGGATGAGTGGTAGATAAATTTTCTCCAGCCATACAATTTCCATTATGATCAGAAAAGGTGCTTTGTATAATTTCAATCTTTTTAAATTTATTGATACCTGTCTTGAGACCAAACATATGGTCTATCCTGGAGAAGGATCAATGAACACTTGAGAAGAATACATATCCTGATGTTTTGGGGTGTAATTTTCTATAATTGTCTATTAGGTCTATTTCATTTATCATTTTATTCATGCTGTTTCCTTATTTATCCTCTGTCCAGATGTTTTATCCAATTCTAAGAGTGGTGTAGTGAAGTCTCCAACAATAATTGTAGCGACATCTATTTCTCCCCTCAGTTTTAATAGTGTGCCTCATGTATTTAGGGGTACCCTGCTTAGGTGCATATACATTTATAATTTTTATTTCTTCCTCATTAATTTCCTCTTTAAGAAATCCACAATGGCCTTTTTCATCTCTTATAAGTTTTGCATTTAAAATCTATTTTGTCTTATATTGGTATTGCTTCTCCAGATCTTTTTGGTTACTGTTTGCATGGAATATCCTTTTCCAAACTTTAACTTTCAGCCTGATTGTATCCTTGCATCTAAGCTGAGCCTCTTGTAGACAGCATATAGATGGTTCATAATTTTTATCCATTCTGTCAGTCTATGCCTTTTTATTCGGATAATTCAATCCATTAATATTCAATGTTATTACTGTAAAGGCATTGCATACTTCATCTAATTTATCCTTTGGCTTTCCATTGTTATATCTTACTATTCTTTGTCTTTTTACCCTTTAAGTTACACTTACCAATATCCTTTATTTCTATACTCTCCTCCAAGTTTCTTGACCCTGTTTTTTTCTTTCAGGCTGTAGCAGTCCCTTTAGTATGTCTTGTAAATATGGTCTTATGGTAACATACCCTCTCAGTTTTTGTTTGAATGTGAAGAATTTAAATTCATTCTGATATTTTGGAAGGATAGTTCTTCTGGATAAATAATTCTTGGCTGGCAGTTTTAATCTGTCAGTACCTTAACTATATCATACCACTGCCTTTTCACCTCCATGGTTTCTCATGAGAGATCAGCACTTAGTTTTATTGAGCTTTGCTTGTATATGATGCATTGCCCTTCTCTTGCTTCTTTCAGAACCCACTCCTTATATCTGGCATTTGACATTTTGAATAGTAGGTATCTCTGAGTAGGTCTATTCAGATTTATTTTGTTTGGAGTACATTGCCTTTCTTGGATATTATTTATGTCTTTCATAAGGGTTTGGAAATTTTCAGTTATTATTACCTCAATTATTCTTTCTGCCCCTTTCCCATTCTTTTCTTCTTTTGGGACACTTACAACATGTTTGTACATTTTGCACTGTCATTTTATTCCCTGGAAACCTGTTCAATCTCTTTCATTCTTTTCTTTTTCTGTTTTCTTATCGTTTCCAGTTCAGAAGCTCTGTCTTCTAGTTTACTAATTCTTTTCTCAGCCAATTCAAATCTGTTGTTATATGCCTCTTATGTAATTTTAATCTCATCCATTTTGTCCTTAATTCCCATATCTCTGTTACTAGGCTTTGAAGGGTTTCAACTTGCTCCTAATGCTAACTAGTGTCTTTCGAATATCTTTTATTTGTTTAGCTGTATTTTCCTTTAACTCTCTGAATGGATTTAGGAGATTTGTGTGACCCTTATTGATTAGTTGTATTAAATTCTTAAATTAGCATCTCACCATGATTTTTGGTTTATTCCTTCGGCTGGGCTATATATTCCTGATTATTCATATCACTTGTAATTTTTTTGCTGATGTCTAGCCTTCTGATTATATTGGTGAATTTACACTCATGGTCAAACTCTCTTTTACCTAGTGGTTTGTTTCATGGCTCCTCTTTGATTTTTGGTTTAACTTATTCTAAATCTTTAATATTGCCAAGCTTAAGTTTTCAAAACAAGGGCAGGGATCCACTAAAGGGATGTACACCAGATTCAAGGGGTCTGGGACTCTAGAAAGTTTTTTTCACTTCTTGCAGTTTACCATCCTACCACCAGATGGTGATCTACGAAGACTCTTTCCATGGAAAGTAATTCTAAGTACAAAATCACATCAAAATCAGTTATAGGCAAGCAGTTTGTCTTCAGTCAAACTTCCCCTCTAGCAGTAACCCTATGAAACTTATATAACAAGTTATCTACTTCCAATATACAAAGGAGGAACAGATATAGGATAAACATTTGCATTAACATAAAGGGAAAATGGAAGAAAAATCGACATCACTACTCCCAAAGAGTTTCAAAAGTCTGCATGGCAAACTCCATTAAATTTCAAGGTCTGAGAGTCATTTATAGAATGATGTCTTCTTCTTTTCAGGTCCTCTTCGGTCACACTGCTTCCATGGGCTTGACCAAAGGCTGGATTCCCATTTAAAAGGTCTCTTCTAGGAGCTTGTTTTCTGGAATCTTGGAATTTCCCAAGCCATCAATTTCTGGTTTTTTGTACCCAGCAGTTCAGTTCTTAGTTTATCTCTTTCTTCCCACATTTTGTTATAAGCTATAAGAAGATGCCTGGCTGCATTTTCCACAATTAATCTGCAAATCTCCTCAGTGAAATGTCCATGCTCATGATTTTCAATTTCTGCCTTACAACTAATATCTGGAGTCAATTTTGTTAAGTTATCTGCAACTTTAAAAAAAAAAAACATTTGTTTTTTCTCCAGTTTCCAATTATAGGTTCACCATTTTCACTAAGAACTTTTCATCTTTAGCATACATATTTTAACCAATAGTCTTTTCAAAAAAATTGAGGCATATAACAATTCCTCCAAGAATACTGCTTACCCATTTATAAAGCCTTTCCAACATCTTAGTTAATTGTAAGCAATGACACCCGACCCTCCTAGTACCAATTTCTGTTTTATTTTGTGAAAGGGCTGCCGATGCCAAGTATCAGAAAAGAGTTGGCTTTTATTTAGAGGATTTATTTGAGGTAAAAGTATATAGTTCTGAGGTCATGAAATATCCACATCAAGGCACCATTAGAGAGACTTTATCACAAAGTCAGCCATTGTTGTCCCTGTTGTCTGGCCACATGGAATCAATATGACCACCAATCTCTGCCAAGGTCTCTGCCTTCCTCTCCATGCTCACCATCTCTTGGATCACAATTCCTGGAACAAGCTCCTGAAGCACAGCTTTAAGCAACCAGTCATAAGCTTTCCACTTTTCACACCTCCTATATCAGTCTCAGCTGCTCCCTTTTCTTCTGGAGTTCAGCAAAAAGTTATCAAGCATACAGCACATCTCTCCATGAAACTCAACTCTTTAAGCCTTTCATGTGCTCCCTTCTGTGCAGCTAAGCTGTGGGTGAAATTGTAGTCCTTTCTTTCACATTGCAGGATCAAATATGGTAGCTCCCTTTTCCTGTGTGTGTGTGTCTCTCTATGTCTGTTTTATCAGTTCTAGCA
>JAKSZT010054101.1:678646-695716 GCA_026826555.1 Tolypeutes matacus | reverse complement strand
CAGTAAAATCAGTAGGGACCACATTTTACATGGTTTTGCATTCCCTACTCTAATATGTTGGACAGTTTTATTTCACAAAAGTATTCTTATGATAAACAATCAACAATGTGCTACTGCTTACAGGAAATATAAATTGAAGCTAACTTTAGCTCTGCATAATGTAACCTGAATGTTCAACGCCAGCCTTATCTCCTTCTCCTTCTACCACAGTTGCTTTCTACAGTCAGGCTGCTGTATTCACTTGTCAATGAATTTCCTTGCTTATCCTGGAGCTCCTGCCCTGCTCCCACTCTATCACCCTATTATTTCCCCTTTACATATAGGCAGGCTGTGAATTAAACCCAAACCTCTTATAGCCTACAAGGCTCCCTGAGAACTTCCTTTTGCCTATTTCTCCTTTTGCATACTCAACCCTCTTCCCCTTGATCAGTTTTGTTCCTTCAAAGGGCTAAGTGCCTTTTCTACCTCATGGCATTGTTTTTGCTGTGACTTATTCCTAGTGTGCCTTTTCCTTAGTACTTTGCATAGCTGGTACCTTTTCCTGCTTCAGGTTTCTGTCTGAATGTCATGCCATGCTGAAATAAATGTTGATCTATGTAAAGTATATCCCCACCCATTTATTAGTGAATATAAAACCTTTTTAATTCCTACCCAGCATTGATAATAATGTATATTTATTTTATCCAGTTATTTATCCCAAGTTTCCTGAGGGTTGGAACCTGATCTGTTTTGACTCCATTTCACCTCCAGAATCTAGTACAGTGCATGAAAATACTTTGCAAATACACTCCAAATTCTTTTGGAATAAGGAATGAATGATTAAATAAATGACTGAACAGACCCTCCGTTGTTCCATAAGCTAGCTTAAACCCCACCTTCATAATGAATTGTAATAGTATTATATATAATATTGCTTACACTATTCGATTTGTTAAATAATTTAACTCACTTAATGAAACCCAGCATTCACCTCCTCTAGTTCAAACACTATTTACATTCTGGTTCACTTATTTTGCATTTAATCATGTTGGTCTCTTCCTTTTTTCCTTGTGGTGACATATATGTACTGTAAAATTGGCCATTTTAACCATAACTTTACAATTTAGTACCATTGATTGCTTTTTCAATATACTGATAATATCACCACCTCCCCTTATCAAAATTTTCATCACACAAACCAGAAATTCTTTAAGCAATAACTCTCTATTTCCCTTTACCCCAGCCTATGGTAACTTCTAGTTTATTTCCTGTATCTATGAGTTTTCTTTTCTAGATATTTTATATAGGTGTAATCATACAATATTTGTCCTTTGGATTTGGCTTATTTCAATTAGCATGATGTTTTCAAAGTTCATCCATGTTACATAATTAGCATAACTACATTCAGTTTTATGGCTGAATATGATTTCATTTTGTGGATATACCAAATTTTATAACTTGTTTGTGTCTTCAGGGTATTCTCAGGCATGGTTTTATATATACCGCTTTGCACATCCAACTTTATGAGTTTTTGGGTCACTTTTTAAATGAACTGGAGTAGCCCATGAAAATGAGGATTATCTTTCCTTGAAAATCCATAGAAGTTAACTAGGCATTGTGCCATATTTTTGGCTGTAGGAGGGGCCAGATACAACAGCTTCTCCTTTATCTTAAAAGTGATATCTTGATATCCCACAGCACTGGATGTCTAGAAATTTCACTGAGGTGAAAGGCCCCTGAATTTTTGTTGAATTTATTTCCCAAATCAGACATGCAAATATCTTACCTATAAGACTATAGTAGTTGCTACAATTTGATCACTAGATCCAGTAAGCATAATATCATCAATGTAATGTACTTGGGTGATATCTTATGGAAAAATGATCACAGTTCCTTAGGACTAGATTATGAGATAGGGCTGGAGAGTTGATATATTCCTTAGGTAGAACAGTGAAAGTTTATTACTGTACTTGCCAGCTGAAGGGAAATGTTTTCTTGTGATTTTTACTCACAGGTATCAGGAAAAAATTGTCAAATCATTTGCTACATACCAGGTACCAGTGGATGTGTTGTTTGCTGGAGCACTGTTACCATATCTGGAACTGCAGCTGGAATTGGCATCACCACCTTGTTAAGGATTTGGTAATCTATTGTTATCATTCAAGATTCATTGAATAGGACAGTTGAATTGGGATGTGGTGGAAATCACCATTGCTACATACTTCAAGTCCTTGATTGTGGCACTAATCTCTACAATCCCCTCAGGAATGTGGTATTATATTTTTAATTTTTTTTTTTTAATTTTTTATTTAGGCCAGTAAAAAAAAATTATTGGGATTGGGGATAGAGAACAGAGATTGCAAAGAAATGGGTAAGAAGGACAGAAATACACACAGATTTAATGCAAGCTCCTCTAGTTAGAGAGAACTTAAAATTAGTTTTTGGGGGGTTTTTAGGGGGAGATATTTTTTAAGGATATACCATGGAATGAACCCAGAGTCTCATATATGCAAGGCAGATGCTCAACCACTGTGCTACAACTGCTTCCATGGTATTACTTTTGATTTACTATTTGCTAGGTAGAGGCAGTTCTAGTGGCTTCCACTTGGCCTTTCCTGCCATAATAGTCCTTATTTAATAGGTCATGGAACCAAAATGGGGATATTGGTACATATTGAGTATGTATTCTGGAACTGGGGGAGTAACCACAGAATTGGTTTGGGGACTCTCTGGACCCACTGAGAGATGGACTTGAACTAAAAGCCAATTAACTACCTTACACCCATAAGCTCTTAACCTGACTGGTGGAATACAGTGATGATTAGGGTCACCTGGAATTAGTGTCGGATCAGAGCAATTATCCAGGATTTACTGAAGTGTCTGATCATTTTTTTTTCCCCAAAGCACAGTCACCCTGATGAAAGGCTTTAGGTTCCTTTGGGGAAAGCTGGGAAGAATATTAATAGCATAAATTTTAGCAGTGGGTAGTGTCCTTCCCCAAGGTGACCCAGCTTACCCTTCATTCAATGGTTTCTGAGTCTCTTAAACTCTCTCAAGTCTAGGAATTGACCCTTTCATTTTATTCAAGTTAGACTTTTGTCCACTTGGCCTAGAATCTTTTACTTATACAGATCACATAAGAATTTAGTGCACTGCCTAATTATTTCACTTCTATATACCTAATGGTCAACTAGTCAATGCCATAGATGTCTATGTGTCTGACTGTTTTGATTATTACATTGACTCGCTAATGAGTCCATTACAGTCACCATGCCCCCTTGTGTTGGGCAATTAAGTGCCACCACTAGGCTCCTGCCAACCTGGGATCTGATCATCCCCATTGTATTTCCTTAAATCCAAAACAGTGTCAGCAGTTCCCACAGATATTACCTACAGAGAAGAGTGACCACACAGATCTTTGAGGTCTCAAATTTATTCCTAACAGTTGTGGTGAAAGGTGTGTCCTCTGGGAACTTCTGGGTGGGTAAGCATGTCTTACATGATAAATTGACTCTAACATTAAAATTTCCCTAAGCATTTGTACCTCTTCATCTACATTATATCAGTGCCGTTCTGGAAATTCCACTTCATTTAGTGTAGGCCAAGTTTTGGTCCATGTTTTAACTAACCAAAATCTTAAAGCCCTTTTTAGAAAACATATTTTTATTAAATAAGTTAAGAACTTAAAAAAGTCATGTATCAGTGTGGAATTCCCATAAAAACTACATTGTTGTGGAACATTTGTTACAAATTATGAGAAAATATCATCAGACTACTACCACTGACTATGGCCTATAGCATATATTTGGTATATATATATTTTTCCATACCCTCTATTATTATCACAGTACCTCTTTGGCATTGATGCAAGAATAAAACAGTATTGCTGTAAACTATAGTCCATAGGTTACATTAATTGTATTTTTCAGTACTTCTGTACATTGTTACTGCTTTGCAAATAGTGATGTACATTTGTTCTAGTTTAAAGAAGGACATTCTTGCATTTGTACTATTAACAACAATACTCATACACCTCTGGGTTCATTTTGTTATTCACTCCCTAGATTATTCTCTAGCTTGCATTTAATTGACATTTACATATCTAGTCTACATTTTACAGCCAGAATCCCATTTATAAACCAGCACTTTTGTCATAATCACTATAGTGTATCACCCTCAACTCTATCCATTTCCTCAGTTTTAAAGTCAAGCTAATTAAAAATTCTACATGCATTAATTATCAGTACCCCTTCTTAGCCATCAACCTAACTCCTAGTAATCTATACTCCAGGTTTTAAGTCCCAGCATTTATTCTTCATATTTAGTTTGTATTATTGAGACCGTGCAATATTTTTCCTTTTGTGTCTGTCTTATTTCACTTAGCATAATGTCTTCAAGATTCATCTATGTTATCTCCTATGTGTCCCAATTTCATTTCTTCTTACTGCAGCATAGTATTCCACTGTATGTATATACCACATTTTGTTTATCCATTCTTTGGCTGGTGAACAATTGGGTTATTACCATCTTTTGGCATTTGTGAATAATGCCACTATCATCATTGGTGTGCAAATGTCTGTTCTTTTCACAGTTTTCAGTTCTTTTTAATATATTCCTAGTAGCGGAAATGTTGGAGCATATAGCAGTTCTATGTTTAACTTCTGGAGGAACTGCCATACTGTCTTCACAAAGACTGCATCATTATACATTCCCACCAACAGTGAAGGAGTGTTCCTATTTCTCCACATTCTCTCCAACACTTATTGTTTTCTGTTTTTGTTTTTAGTTTTTTGTTTTAATAATTGCCATTCTATATGGAGTGAGAAGATAACTCATTATCATTTTGATTTGCATTTACCTAATAGCTAGTGATATTGAACATTTTTTCATGTGCTTTTTCACCATTTGTATTTCCTCTTTGGAGAAATTTCTATTTAAGTCTTCTGCCCTGTATTAGTCAGCCAAAGGTGTGATAATGTGAAATGCCAAAAATGGGTTGGTCTTTATAAAGGGTATTTATTTGGGGTAGAAGTCCACAGATACCAGGCCATAAAGCATTAAGATTCTTCTCTTACCACAGTCAATTGCCACGTGTTAGAGCAAGACAGCTGCCGGCGTTTGCCAGGGCTCAGGCTTCTGGGGTTCCTCTCTTCCCAGGGATGCATTTCTCTCCAGGCTTAGCTTCTGTTTCCTCCACAAGGTCAGCTGTAGATGATCAGGGGAATGGCTTACTTTTCTTCTCCTGGGACCTTCTTTCCAACATCAAAACTGCTTCTCAAAAAAACTGCTTCTCAAAAAAACTGCTTTCTCTGTTCTTTGCCTTGCCTTTTATATTCGATTACCCACCCACCAATGGTAGGGCTCAATGTCCTAATCATAGCCTAATCATGCCCAGATTAACAGATCAGTTTACAAGCATGATCCAATTATATTTTTGGAATTCATAATTACATCAAATTGACCAACGGTTACATGTACATTTTTAAATTAGACTACTTAGTCTTTTATTGTTGAGTTGTATGTTCTCTTTATATAGAATGGAAATCAAACCCTTATTGGATATTTGGTTTCCAATTATTTTCTCCCAGTGAGTGGTCTGCCTTTTCACATTCTTTTTATTTTATTTTTTAATGTTTTTAAAGATACTTAGATGATATAAATGCCACATTAAAATATAAGGGTTTCCCATATGTCCCACTCCCCACACCTCCAAAGTTGTCCCGCATTTACATCCTTCATTAGTGAGATACATTCATTGCTATTGATGAACACATTTTGGAGAATTGCCATTAAGTGTGGATTAAAGTGTACATTGTAGCTTACACTTTGTCCCACACAATTCTGTAGGTTATGACAAGATTTATAATGTCTTCTTTCTATCATTTCAATGGCATTCAGAGCAATTCTCAAGTCCCTCTTCCTGCTGTCAGAACCTCCAGTGGCCACTGCATCCACACCAGTGATATTATTTCTTCCATTTCTAGAATCACAATTAGTCTATAGTATAATAACAGTAAGTCTATTTTAGTCCTTAGTTCAATCAACAATCCTGAGGACTGGATTGTTGAAGTCCACTGCACATCTAATTGAGAGGGGGCTGTGATTCCATAGGGCTGATGCATGGGAATCTCTTGCTTGCAGTTGTCGACTGTTTTGGTTCCTTGGTATGGTAATTGTCCATCATCACCTCTAGATTAGTTGTCCTGGGTGAGACCAATGTATTGGAGAATAAGCATTGCAACTCCAATGAGATTCAGGGCCGACCTGGCAAATGGACAGCCTAAAGATTTGTCTCTTGGATGTATATCTACCAACTCTAGAGCTAATTATAAGTTCAAATAGAAGGAAAGAAGAGCCATGTGTAGGGAAAGCACAAATGTTTCCAGCAATGTCCCTCTGGGAAGAATAAATTCCAAAGTAGGATTCCCTGTCAAGACACCAAATTCCTGAGCTACTTTCTCTGACTGTAGTATCTGGGTGTCTTCAGGCCCTCAGGAGTCACATGATTTGTGGTAGTATCTACTTTGGCTGTCAAATAGATCCTGCTGAGACATGCATAAGTGTAACCTCTGGAATGACTTCCTAAATTACTTTGAAGTCTCTTAGCCATATAAACTCATTTGCCTTTACATTTTTCCCCTTTTGATCAAGGTCTTTTTCCAGTTGCATTGCTAGTTGATGCCTGGTAGTAATCCCACAGTGCCAGGGAGGCTCATACCCAGGAGTCATGTCTTATGCTGTGAAGAAGGTAATTTATTTATATTCTGAGTTTGGCTTAGAGTGAGGCCACATTTGAGCAACAAGGAGGCTCCCAGGATGCAACTCTCATGCTTCCTACAACACTAGGCTAAGTTTCCATTTCAGGAGTAAAGGATCATAAGCACATTCATCACTATCAAGGGCCTGTCAATTGATCATCCTCCTTCACTAGTCATTGGCCCTGTTTATGGAGGATTCTTGCTGATCTATTAGAGAATGTGGAAGAGCTCCACAGGTTGGGAATTTGATATTCCTTTGGTTATTGTGTGAATCTCCACCAAACGAGGTAATGTCACATGAGCATTTGAACACATTCATATGTCTTATATGTATGCCAAGATGAGCTTCCTCCCATGTATCCCCCATCATTGATACCCCACACCAATGTTCCTCCCTGCCACACTTGTAACCCTCTTGTGATCCAAAACTTCTTCAAAACTTAAGCCAATAAAATAGCCAAATACAATCAATAAGAAAATGAATAGCAATGATCATTTTAAATATAAATAAAATATAAAAACTTAAAAAAAAGAATTAAAAATTTGGGATAATATAAATAGTGAAAAAATACTTAATGTTTTTTGTCATTTTCTATTTCATCACTATAAGATCTGTTGTCCTATATGTACAGTAACATTGTCTTAAGTTTATTCCCCCAGTGTCTCACTTTTTTTTTTCATTTTGTCCTCAAAGAAATTTTAGATTACAGAAAATCACACACCTAATACAGAGGACTCCCATAAACCCAGCATCCTCTCCCTTTTCCCCTTCCCCTAATAATAACATTGTATATGGAAGGTACGTTTGTTACAACTGATGTACAAATATTGAAACATAGCTAACAACCATGGTAAATGGTTTACATGAGGGTTTACATTTTGGACTATACACTTTTCTAAACTTTGATGCAATTCAACATGGCCTTTATTGATCATAGCAAATCATGTAGAACACTTCCATCTCTCCCAAAATGACCATGTTCCATCTATTCTTTTCTTCCTTCCCCCTCCCCCCAAGACCCATGGCAACCATGAGTCTTCACTCCTTGAAGGAAAAAGTTCATAGTTAGTTCCAACAAAACTGAGGTCTTGACACACTGGTTTGTCCTCCCCTATTAGGAACTCCCATGCTGTCGAGAGTCTCTTGCTCCTCTGTGAACATATTGGTCCTCTGCAGGATGTGAGTCCAAATTCTTCCCACTCATTATGTGGGTCTCCACCCACTGATACAACACATTATGACAAAATGATTATCCCACACTCTGTAGAAACCTGCTCCAGGTGACTGCTATCTAGAATGCCCTCCTTCCAACACCTTAAACCAGTTACACTTCCTTTTCATATTGCCATAAAAGCATTCCCAACTTTCTACTTTGAACCATATATCCTGCAATCCCCACTGTTTGCCTTTTCCCTCCCCCAACCCTTCCCCTAGTTTATGGACCTTCCAACCCACACTTCTCAATCTATCAACCTGTCAAACATGCAACATCCAACCTAATAGCATCACTACCCTCCTGTTATAACCCTTCAATGCCCAACTACACACTTTCACCTTATCGTAGATCATGTCTGTATGGGCATTGGCTCATAACCTTCTTCTTTTCTATTTCCTCTAAACCTATCTTCCAGACAATAGCTCTCTGAGTCTGCCCAAATGGTTTAATTCATATCAGTGAGGTCATATAATATTTTTCCTTCAATGCCCAGATTGCGTCACTCAACATAAGGTCCTTAAGATTCATCCATGTTATCCCATGTTTTAACATGGTATTCCTTCTTACAGGTGAGTAATATTCCATTCTATGTATATACAACATTTTGTTTATCCATTCATCTGTTAATGGGCATTTGGGTTGATTCCAACTTTTGGCAATAGTAAATAATGCCACTATGAATTTAAGTTTGCATATATCTGTTCGTGTCCTTGCTTTCAGTTCTCCTGCGTATATACCCAGCAGTGGAATCACTGGATCATATGGCAGTTTTCTAGTTAGTTTTTCGAGGAACAGCCAAACTGTTCTTCACAATGTTTGCAACATTCTACATTCCCAGCAGAAGTGGAAGAGGGTTCCCATTCTTCCACAACATCTCCAACACTTGTAGTCCTCTGCTTTTTTAATAGTCTCCAGTCTAATGAGTGTAAGATGGTATTTCATTGTAGTTTTGATTTGCATTTCCCTAATAGCTAGAGATGTTGAGCATCTTCTCATGTGCTTTTTAGCCCTTTGTATGTCTTCCTTGGAAAACTGTCTCTTCAAGTTGCTTGCCTATTTTTAAATGTATTTTTTGTGTTTTTTAATTTTTGAGGTATACGATTTCTTTATGTATGCTGGATATTAGGCTCCTATCAGATATATGGTTGTGATATATTTTCCTCCATTTGATAGGTTGCCTTTTTATTTTCTTGATAACTTCCTTTGAGGTGCAGAAGATTTAATTTTGAGGAGATTCCATTTTTCTGTTTTTTTCTTTTGCTGCTTGTGCTTTTGGTATGAAGTTCATGAAACCATTTCTTATTATAAGTTCCTGTAGATGCCTACCTACATTATCTTCCAAAGTCTTTATGATCTCGGCTCTTATATTTAGATCTTTGATCCATCTTGAGTTGATTTTTGTATAAGGTGTGAGATGGTGTTCCTCTCATTCTTTTGGATATGTTCTCCAAGCACCATTTTTTGAATAGGCCATTCTCTCCCAGTTGAATAGCTTGGTGTCCTTGTCTAATATCAGATGACTTTATATGTGAGGATCTATATCAGAACTCTTAATTCAGTTCCCTTGTTCAGTATGTCTATCCTTGTGCCAATACCATTCTGTCTTGACCCCTATAGCTTTGTAGCTTGTTTTAAAGTCAGGTAGTGTGATTCCTCCAATTCCATTTCTGTTTTTCAATATGTCTTTGACTATTCTGGGCCTCTTGCCTTTCTGAATAAATTCCATAGTTTTTCCAATTCAGTGAAAAATGCTGTATTGATTTTTATTGTGATTGTCTTAAATCTGTAGATTAGTTTGGGTAGGGTAGATATATAATGAAGTTTAGTCTTCCTATCCATGAACAAGGAATAGTTTTCCATTTATTTAAGTTTTCTTTGATTTTCTTTAGCAATGTTGTGTAGTTTTCTGCATATAAGTCATTTACATCTTTAGTTAAACTTTTTCCTCATTATTTGATTATTTTAGTTACTATTGTGAATGGTATTTTTTTCTTGATTTCCTCCTTAGATTGTTCATTATTGGTGTACAGATATGGTACTGTTTTTTTTTGTATATTGGTCTTATAACCTGTGACTTTATTGAACTCATTTATAAGCTCTAGAAGCTTCATTGTAGATTTCTCAGGGCTTTCTATGCATAGGATCTTGTCATTTGCAAATAGTGAAATTTTTAGTTCTTCCTTTATAATTTGGATCCATTTTATATCCTTTTCTTTCCTAAGTACCCAAGCAAATACTTCTAACACTATGTTAAATAGAAGCAGTGAATTCAGGCACCCTTGTCTTGTTCCCAATCTTAGAGGGAAAGCTTTTAGTATTTTACCATTGAGTATGATGTTAGCTGTGGAATTTTTAAACATACCCTTTTTCATTTTGAGGAAGTTTCCTTCTATTTCTATCTTTTGTAATGTTTTTATCAGGGAAGTGTGCTGTAATTTGTGTAATGATTTTATTTTCCATCTATAAAGATGATCATGTCATCTTTTTCTTTCAATCATATATGTGGTGGATTACATTGACTGATTTTCTTATGTTCAACCATCCTTGCATACCAGGGATGACGCCCAGTCGGTCATGGTGCATAATACATTTGATGTTTTGTTGAGTACAGTGAGCAAGTAGTTTGTTGAAGATTTTAGCACCTAGGTTCATTAGAGAGATTGGTCTATAGTTTTCCTTTCTTATGGCATCTTTGGCTTTGGTACTAGTGTGATGTTGTCATCATAGAATGAGCTGGGCAATGTTCCTTCTTCTATTTTTTGGAAGAGTTTAAGCAGGATTCATGTTAGTTCTCTCTTAAATATTTTGTAGATTTCTCCTGTGAAGCCATCTTGTACTGGACTCTTCTTAAACAAGAAGACTTATTCTTGTCTAATGTTTTTGATGACTTATTCTATCTCTTTACATGTGCTTGGCCTGTTGAGTTCATCACTTTTTTCTTTTGACAGTGTATGCTGCTTGTGTGTTTCTAGGAATTTGTCCATTTCCTCTAAGTTACCCACCTTGTTGTCATAACTTTTCAAAGTATCCTCTTATGATACTCTTTATTTCTATGGGGTCAGTGGTGATATCCCTTTCTAGATTCTTATTTTTTGTATTTGCATTATCTCTTTTTTTCTTTGTTAGTCTAGCTAAGGGTTTGTCAATTTTATTGATCTTCTTGAAGAACCTGCTTTGGTTTTGTTTATATTTTCTAGTGCTTTCTTATTTTCAATTTCATTTAGTTCTGCTCTAATCTTTGTTATTTTTTTTTCTACTTCATTTGGGTTTAGTTTTTTGTTCTTTTACTAATTCCTCCAGGTGTGCAGTTAGGTTTTTGAGTTTAGGTCTTTCTTCTTCTTTTTAAAAGAGATTTATTCATTTGTTTGTTGGTTCATTAATTAATTAATTAATTATTTTCACCTCCCCTCCATTGTTTTATGCTTGCTGTCTGCTCTCTTTGTGTTCTTCTGTGTCTGCTTGTCTCCAATCCTGGGACCTTCCAGAGTGGGAGAGAGGTGCTCATTCTCTTGTATTACCTCAGCTCCCTGGTCTGCTGCATCTCTTATTGTCTCTCCTCTGTGTTTTTGTTGTTGTTGTTGTGTCATCTTACTGTTCCAGGTCCTGCATGAGCCAGCACCTCATGCAGGCCAGTGGTCCCGTGTGGGCCAGCACTCCTGTGTAGACAGTATTCCTGCATCGCCTGCACTACACATGGCCTGCCTCTATGTTCAAGTCATTTCACCATGCAGGCCAGCTTGTCTTTTACCAGGAGGCCCTGGAAATTGAAACCTGGACCTCCCATATAGTAGACAGAAGCCCAAATGCTTGAGCCACATCTGTTTCCCTTTCTTCTTTTTAAATATATGCATTTATGAATATGAATTTCCCTCTCAGTATTTCTTTTTCTGCACCGCATAAGTTTTGATATGCTGTGTTGTCATTTTCATTCATTTCAAGGTAGTTACTGATTTTTTGAGATTTCCTCCTTGACCCACTGTTTTTCTAAGAGTGTGTTGTTTAACTTCCATATCTTTGTACCTAAGCTGGTTCTCTGCCCCTTACTGATTTCCAGCTTCATTTCATTGTGGTCAGAGAAATTATTTTCTGAATTCATTGAGAGTAGTTCTTTGGCCTAGTATATGGTCTATCCTGGAGAATGATCCATGTGCACTCAAGAAGAATGTATTAGTGTGCAATGTTCTGTATACGTCGAAGTTCAGATCCTCTTTATTCAAAATCTTTGTTTCTTTTTTGGTTCTCTTTTGAGATGTTCTATCTATTGGTGATAATGGTGTATTAAAGTCCCCCAATATAATTGTATAGGCATCTATTTCTACACTGAGTTTTCCAGTGTTTGTCTCATGTATCTTGAGGTGACCTGGTTAGGTGCATAAATCTTTATGATTGTTCTTTCTTCTTGGTAGATTACCCCTTTTATTATTATACAGTGTCCCTTCTTTGTCTCTTACAATAGTTTTGCATTTGAAGTCTATTTTGCCTAATATAGGTCTAGTTATTCCCACCCTTTTTTGCTTATTGTTTGTTTGTAAAAATTGTTTTCTAACCATTCAATTTCAGCCTGTTTGAATCCCTGAATTTAATGTAGGTTTCTTGTAAACAGTCTACAGATGTTTCTTATTTCCTTACCCATTTTGCCAATCTGTGTTTCTTGACTGGTGACTTTAATTCATTAACATTAAGTGTTATTACTGTGAAGGAATTACATTAGCCATATTTTCTTTAGGGTTATGTATGCTCTGAATTGTTTTGATTTCTCTTTTTTTTCATTTTAGTTGTTCTTACACTTTCTTACAATTCTCTCTCTCCTGTTTCTTTCCTTTCCACCTGCAGAACTCCATTTAGTATTTCTTGAAGTTTAGGTTTCTTATTGACATATTCTCTTAATTTATGTTTATCTGTGAATATTTTGAGCTTTACTTCATTTTACAATGCCAGGCTGAATAGAGAATTCTTGTCTGGAAGTTTTTTCTTTTAGCATCTTAACTATATCGTACCACTGCCTTCTTGCCTCCATGGCTTCAGATGAGGAATCTGCACTTTATCTTATCAAGCTTCTCCCGTATAATATGTTTTTCTTTTCTTTTGCTGCTTTCAGTATTCTTTCTTTGTCTTGAACATTGAACAATTTGACAAGCATGTGTCTTGAAGTAGTCCCATTAGGATTTGTACTGTTTGTGGTGCTCTGCATTTCCTGGACATCTACGCCTATCTCCCTCAATAGAGTAGGGAACTTTTCACCCATTATTTCCTCTGCTAATCCTTCTGTCCCCTTTCCCTTCTCTTCTCCCTCTGGGATGACTATAATGCCAGTGTTTTTGCATTTCATGTTGTCATTTAAATTCCTAAATCCCTGCTGAATTTTTAAAAATCTTTTAATCTATCTATTCTATCTTTTTAATTTCACATTTACTGTCTTCCACATCACTGATACCTTCCTCTGTCTGTTCAAATCTGCTTTTGTTTGCTTCCAGGATATTTTGGATTTCTTGGATTGTGTCATTCATCACCATCATATACAATATCTTTTAATATATGTTTACAATATTTTCAGTATATTTTCCCTTGTCTTCATAATATCTTTAATCTCTTCCTTCACTTCATTATGTTGATTCAGGATATTTGTTTGGACATCTCTGATTAGTTGTTCCATGTTCTGCATCTCTTCCTGGTTTTTAGTTTGTTCATTGGTCTGGACCATGTATTCCTGTTTCTTAGTACAACTTGTAAATTTTTATTGGTGTCTAGGCACCTGTTTATCTTGATTGGTTTATTCAGTTGTTTAGTTGCTCTATCAATGCTATGGTTTTATTTAATTGTTGTTTTTGTTGGGGTGGTTATGTTCCACACTGACTCTTCATTACTCTTATTCTATTTCCTGTTGTCTATCTTTCTTGGAAGGAAAAAAATTAGGACCAGTGAAAAGGGAATAGATAGGAAGATAAAATGAATAATAGTAATAATAACAGTAAAAGGTAGGAGAGCAAACATACAAGACCTAGGAAATTGGAAAATTAACTCGAGTAAGAAGCACAGAGGAATAGATTAGAAAAGTGGAACTGAAAACAAGAAACAAGAAATAGAATAGAGAAACATACATAGAATAAATTTAAATTCTGGAATGGTGAGCAGAGGTGAAAACAAAAAAGAAAAGAGAGAAAGATAAAAGTAAATAAAGTAAACAGAGAAAAGGAGAGAAATAAAAATAAGAATTTGAGAAATAAAAGAGGTGGAATGAAAGAACAACAGTAGAACACAAGAGATATAAAGATCAAGGAGAGAAAAGAAATATCATAGAGTAAATCAGTAAACAAAAGAAAAAGGAAAGCAAATGCAGAGAAACAAAAGAAGGGGATATAGGACAAGCAAGAAACACGTCAGTTGTGACTCACTTAAAAAAGGAGACAAAAAATAATAAATAACAAAACAAAAATAAATATAGAAGAATAGCCTTCTCTCTTATTCCCCTAAGGATCTCCTCAGGCTGCTAATTTTCATCAATCACTCACCCTGCAGTCTGCCATCTGCAGGTCTTGAACTGGGTTTTAGTGAGTATAATAAGGGAATTTTTAAATAAAAACCTTAACTTTTTTTTTTTGAAAAATTAGAGATCCAAGAAAAGCTAAAGGAAGAGAATATCTATATGTTCCCTGTCATAAAATTTCAGGTGGATGCCTGGTAACCTGGCAGATCATCTCCCAAGGAAGAGCCAGAAGTTTAATCAGTGACCTCATATATTTTAGGCAGGACTTCGTCCACCTAAATAGAGAGTTTCTGCCTCCTTATATTGCTTTCCAGGGAATATAACCTTTTCTTTTCCATTGGGTAGGTTATATTCCCTGCAGTCTGGCCCAGAGTGGTGCTGATCAGCTGCTGTCTCTGCCTCCTCTCTGATGTAGTTCTGCTATTTTCCTAGGCATCTTGGCATTGTCACCTGCCTGAGGAGATCCCCCTTCCCTCTTCCTGTTGTGTCAGGGTCACTTCCAATATTCAGTGGGGGCCCAGCGGTCTAAACTCACCACAAAGAAATCACTGTCCACCCTCAAAGACCCTTTTTCCTCACAGGGAATCTGCAATCACACTCTCTTTGGGGGCAGGGACAGTGGCTACACCTAATCTATCCAGGTATGTGTACCACCTCCAGTCACTGAGGTAAGCAACCCACAATTTCCCCCTGGCTTCCACATCTCTCCAGTACCCTCCTAGATGACTCAGAAAATCTTACCATGGAGGTAGATTTTTGCTCTAATCTCAATTAGATACAATTCAGCATGAGTTTTACCCTCACTTAATATCTTGAGGGGAGGGGAGGGGAGCCCTTCCCAGCAGCCAGGAGGTTTAGTAACTTAAGTTTAGTTGTTTTGACTTCTTCATCTCTGTGTCCCTCATTCTTCTTGGAGTTGTGAAGTAGTGTCCTGATTTGCTGTACCCCAAAGCAGGTCCCCAAGGCAGCCTTTGCCTTTTTCTCTGTTGTTTAGTTATATCTAAGCCTTAACTACCTAACCCATTGGCCATCTTCCCACTGAAATTCTCACTTTCTTGTTGAAGCCCTTGGAATCACAAATGTCTGTAAGTTTGGGGAGGTCCCATTTACCCATGTTTTCTTTTGTTGCTCTAGCTTTCAGGATAAGGTTTAAGAATCCACCACTTACCACCAGATCTTAAAGATGTTTTCTTAAATTTTCTTCTGAGACCTTTATGGTTTTAGCTTTTATATCTATGTCTTTGATCCATTTTGAGCTAATTTTTTATAAGGTGATAGATAAGCATCCTCTTTCTTTCTTTTGACAATGGATATCCGGTTCTCCCAGGACCATTTGTTGAATAGACTGTTCTGCCCCAGTTGGGTGGTTTTGACATCCTTGTCAAAAATCACTTGACCTTAGATGTGACAGACTTTTCTGGATGAACAATTCAATCCAATTGTTCTATGTTTCTATCTTTATGCCAGCAGCATGCTTTTTTTACTACTGCAGTGAGATAATATGATTGTGCATTTAAACACATAGCTAGACCAAAGATCTCAGTACTTTTACATCCCACAGTTCAAGTGACATAAATAGAGTTGTCTTTCTCCAAAGTAAAGATAAGGACAGCACTTTTGATTTGTCCACAAACTTTTTTCTTTCACTTCATTGTGCCAGATCTCTTCTCTCTCTCTCTCTCTTTTAAATTTTAGGCTGTACTGGAGATTGAACACAGGATCTCAAAAATGGGAAGCAGGCACTCAACCACTGAACTCCACCTGCTCCCTCTATTCCCATTTTAATTAATTCTAAATTGTATTTGGAATAGTTTTAATTAATATTCTTTTTTTTCACAGATGTAATAAATAAAGAAGCTGTGCATAGTTTCTAATCTCTCCAAATTAATTAATTACTAAATTCATTCATTCACAAATATTTTTGAGTTATTTGTAGGTAGTGGTCACAATATATATACCAGACATATAATGACAAACAGAACAGACAAGATTTTGTCTTCATAGAACATTATGTGGGGCAAGAAGATGATATAAAAACAAAATATCACACATATAATATTATATAGGGAGGGATATGTGTTATTTTAGCTGCATCCTAAGTGTCTCCCCCACTAAAGGTTCTCTATTGTGACATCAGTACAAGTAAAATATTTGAAAATACTTGGGGAGGTCATTATATATATGAAAAATTCTATTTCATTTGTATCATTTCATTAGTTTTTTATCTGTCTCCTTGTTGGTTTTCAGTTTTGAATAGAATTTTGCAGCAGACAATAGGACACAAAGCAATTACAGCTTGTAGGATCATGAACCTTGCTCATTGTGGAGGTGTGAATGTCTATATAGTATTTTCAGTGACTTCCAAGGGGAGGTGTGAGAGTGGAGACATAAGGAGCAATGGATGGGGAGTTATTCCTCTTCCCATCTGGTCTTTGGATCCTTTCCTGTAGATTATGACCAATTGAAACCTCTTTTTCCATCTTTCAACTTTTAAGAGAATCAATGGAACGTTTTTTACATGGCCTTTTGAAAATGTATGGCAATATAACTTATTAAAACTTAAACTGAATGCAAAATTTTCCTCTATTTTTCTTCTTTCCCTACTTCTTTCAAGGAGGTAGTTGGGCTTTGC
>JAKSZT010054101.1:638384-648458 GCA_026826555.1 Tolypeutes matacus | reverse complement strand
CATCACTGGATTCCCCTACTTCCACACTTCTAAGAAGCAAGGATCTGGGTGAGAGTGTTTTCAACACCTTAACAGAATTTTGTGGAGTCAAAAAGTATAATGATGATGGCTGGCTCCTCCTAGATACTCTGGATACAGTTACAAAAGGAAGAGATGAGCTAAAGTCTTCAAATTTGAAACTTAAATGACACATGAATGCTATGAAAATTTCTACATGTACCTTGAAAGAATATCTTGTGTCCTGTAACCACAGTCTTTAGATATCTGAAAATCAAACCCAGACTCTCATTTGTATGAGTAGCAGAATGACAGAGGAAACTAAAATCTCAACTTTGAGGGTTTCTGCAATTACAGTGAAGGCATTGATTGGAAAGGAGTAGAACCCCGAGGATTGGGACGGAGACATATGGGATGATGACAATATTGGTGGGGACGTTGGAATCCTAAAATCTGCTGAGACTTTACCAGATAAACCTGTGATGGCCTGCCCTGTGGAGACCACACCTTGTCAACCTTGTATCATCCAGCCTCCAGCCTGCCCCATGGAGTCTGAACATCCTTCTAGCCCTGAGGTGGGTACCAGCTAAATGGAAGCCTGCACTGTCAAGCCTCTGGCCTGCCTCAGAGAGTCGGGACCTCCTCCCAGCCCTCAGGCAGATACCAGCCAAAGTCCAGCATGCACTGCCCAAATTACAGTCTGCCCTGAGGAATCTGTCTTCCAACCCCTGCCTGAAGAGATTAATCCTGTCTCACCAGAAGAAAATGCAAAGGAATGTCCTGAGGTCAGTAGCCTGCAAAACATCTCTAAACATTCTTCTTACCCACACCTCACACCCCTCTTGTCTACAAGACCCATTACTAGACTTAAATCACAACAAGCCCCCAAATGTGAAATTCACAGTGTGACCCATGAGGAAGTAGGCTATACTCTGAAAGAACTGCATGAGTTTTCTAACTTATATAGACAGAAATCAGGGGAATATGTGTGGGAATGGATACTAAGGGTATGGGATAATGGTGGAAGGGATATAAAGTTGGATCAGGCTGAATTCATTGTTAAGGGCCCACTACGCAGAAATTCTTGATTCAACACTGTAGTTCGAGGGGTCAGAAATGGCTCCAACCATTCGTTTGGGTGGCTGACTGAAGAATGGACAAAACAATGGCCTAGCATGTCTGATGTTGAGATCCCCAATTTGTCCTGGTATACGGTAGATGAGGGGATTCAAAGGCTTAGAGAGATTGGAATCCAGAATGGATTTACCATTTGAGACCTGCCCACCCACCCCAGGATTTTCCAGAGGACACACCTTTAACCAGGACTGTGAGGAATAAATTTGTAAGACTAACTCCATCTTCTCTGAAGAGCTCTGTGGTTATTCTTCTCTGCAGTCCAGATATTACTATAGGGAGGGCTATAATGGAATTGGAATCCTTAAACATTATAGTGATGATGGAATCTCGGTCCTGTAAAAGTCAAATATCAGCAGTTAATCTCCAAAGGCAAGGTGGGCATGTCTACTGCAATGAAGGACAGATTCAAAACAACACAGACTACTCTGAGTCACATGGAGTTATGACTTTGTCTAATAGATCATGGGGTACCTAGAAGTGAAATACATGTGCAGTCAACTAAATTTCTTCTGGATAAGCATAAGAGTTATAGGCCAAGTGACAAATCCTAACTCTATTTACAGATGCAGAGAATCATGGCCCCTTAATCAATTCCCAGACTTGAGACAGTTTACAGAACCTGAGCCTCTTGAATGAGGAGAAAGTCTGGTCCCCTTGGGAAAGGATTCTGTTAAACTGCCAAAAATTTATACTGTTAATCTTCCTCCCACCTTTCCCCAGGAAGATCAATGGCCTTTTTTCAGACTAACTATGCATTCCAGAAAAGGAAATGAGCAGATATTACAGGGATTATTAGACACTGACTCAGAAGTGACATTAATTCCAGGAGACCCAAAACATCACTGTGTTCCACCAGTCAGAGTAGGGGCTTATGGAGGTAGGTTATTGATGGTATTTTAGCTCAGGTCCATCTCACAGTGGGTCCAGTGGGATGCATAATTGGAATAGACATACTCAGTAACTGGCAGAATCCCCACATTGGATCCCGGACTTGTGGAGTAAGGGCTATTATGCTTGGAAAGGTCAAGTGGAAGCCTTTAAAACTGTCCCTGCCTAGCAAAATAGTAAATCAAAGGCAATATCGGATTCCTGGAGGTTTTGCAGAGATTAGTGCCACAATCATAGATTTGAAGGATGCAGGGGTGGTGATTCCCACCACATCCTCATTCAACTTCCTATTTGGCCTGTGTAGAAAACTGATGAATCTTGGAGGATGGCAGTAGATTATCATAAACTTAACCAGGTGGTGACTCCAATTGCATCTGCTGTACCAGAGGTGGTATTATTGCTTGAGCAAATCAACATTTCCCCTGGTACCTGGTATGCAGGTGTTGATCTGGCAAATGCTTTTTTTCTCAATTGCCATTAGTAAGGACCACCAGAAACAGTTTGCTTTCAACTGGCAAGGCCAGCAGTATACCTTCAATGTCCTGCCCCAGGGGTATAAAAACTCTCCAGCCCTATGTCATAATATTGTCCATAGGGAACTTGATAGTCTCTCCCTCCTGCAAGACATCACACTGGTCCATTATATTAATGATATCATGTTGATATGACCTACTGAGCAAGAAGTAACAAAGACTCTAGATTTATTGGTAAGGCATTTGCATGAGAGAGGATGGGGGATAAATCCAACAAAAATACAGGGTCCTTCCACCTCAGTGAAATTTCTAGGTATCCATTGATGTGGGGCCTGTTGAGATATAACTTCTAAAGGATAAGCTGTTGCACCTGGCCCCGCCTATAACTGAAAAAGAGACACAATGCTTAGTTGGTGTCTTTGGATTTTGGAGAAATCACATTCCTCATTTGTGTGTGCTACTCCGGCCCATTTACTGAGTGACCAGAAAAGCTGCTAGATTTGATTGGGGACTGGAACAAGAGGAATCCCTGTGACAGGTCCAGTCTGCTTTGCAAGCTGCACTACCACTTGGACCATATGATCCAGCAGATCCAATGGTGCTGGAAGATTCAGTGGCAAATAGAGATGCTATCTGGAGCCTTTGTCAGGCCCCTATAGGGGAATCACAATACAGACCCTTAGCATTTTGGAGCAAAACCTTGCCATCCTCTGCAGATAACTACTCCCCTTTTGAGAAGCAGCTTTTGGCTGCTACTGGGCCTTAGTAGAGACTGAACACTTAACCATGGGCTATCAAGTTACCATGAAACCTGAGTTACCTATCATAAGCTGGGTATTGCCTGACCCAGAAAACCATAAAGTTGTGTGTGCACAGCAGCACACAATAAAAAAGTGAAAGTGGTATATATGAGATAAGGCTCGAGCAAGTCCTGAAGGTGCAAGTAAGTTACATGAGGAAGTAGCCAAAATGCCCATGGTCACCACCCCTGACATGTTACCTTCTCTTTCCCAGCCCACGGCTTTGGCCTCTTGGAGAGTCCCTTACAATCAGTTGACTGAGGATGAGAAACTTCGGACCTGGTTTACAGATGGTTCTGCATGATATGAAGGTACCACCCAAAAGTGGACAGTTACGGCACAGAAGCCCTTTTCTGGGACTTCTTTGAAGGATAGTGGTGAGGGCAAATCCTACCAGTGGGCAGAGCTTCAAGCAGTGCATCTAGTTGTTCATTTTACTTGGAAGGAGAAATGGCTAGAGGTGCATTTGTACATTGATTCATGGGCTGTTGGCAATTGTTTGCCTGGATGGTCAGGGAATTGGAAGGAACATGAGTGGAAAATTGGTGACAAGGAGGTCTGGGGAAGAGCTATGTGGATAGACCTTTAGAGTGGACAAAATCATTAACATATTTGTGTCCCACATGAATGCTCACCAGAGGTGGACTTCATCAGAGGAAGAGTTTAAAAATCAAGTGGATAAGATAACTCACCTTGTGGTTAGTGCTCAGCCTTTCCCCAGCAACTCATGTCATTGCCCAATGGGATCATGAACAAAGTGTCTATGGAGGTAGGGATGGAGGTTATGCGTGGGCTCAGCAACATGGACTCCCCCTCACCAACACTGACTTGGCTACAGCCACTACTGAATGCCCAATATGCCAGCAGCAGAGACAAATTCTCAGCCCCTGATAAGGCACCATTCCTCGAGGTGACCAGCCTGCTACCTGGTGGAAGGTTGATTACATTGGGCCACTTCCACTGTGGAAGGGCAACGATTTGTTTTAACTAGAATAGACACATACTCTGGCTGTGGGTTTGCATTTCCAGCATGCAATGCTTCTTCCAAAACTACCACCTGTGGAATTACCAAATGTTTTATCTACTACCATGGCATTCCACACTGCATTGCTTCTGATCAAGGAACCCATTTCACAGCAAATGATGTGCAGGAATGGGCACATGCCCATGGAATTCACTGGTATTACCATGTTCCCCATCACCCTGAAGTAGCTGGAATAATAGAATGGTGGAATGGCCTTTTAAGGACTCAATTATGGCACCAACTAGTTGGCAACACCTTGCAGGGCTGGGGCAGTGTTCTCCAGGAGGCTGTGTATGCTCTGAATCAGCGTCATTTCTTTGGTGCTGTTTCTCCCATAGCCAGGATTCATGGGTCCAGAAATCAAGGGGTGGAAATGGGAGTGGCACCACTCACTATTACCCTTAGTGACCCACTAGGAAAATTTTTGCTTCCTGTCCTTGCAACCTTAAGCTCTGCTGGTCTACAGGTTTTAGTCCCAAAAGGAGGAATGCTGCCACCAGGGAATATAACAATGATTCCATTGAACTGGAAGTTAAGACTGCCACCTGGCCACATTGGCCTCCTCTTACCTGTGAATCAGCAGGAAAAGAAGGGAAATACTGTACTGGCTGGGGTGATTGATCCTGAGTATCAAGGAGAAATAGGACTTCATCTACATAATGGGGGTAAAAAAGAGTTTGCCTGGAATGCAGGAGATCCTCTAGGGCATCTCCTAGTGCAGCAGTGCCCTGTGATTAAAGTCAATGGAAAATTGCAACAAACCAATTCAAGCAGGTCTAACAAAGAATGGCCCAGAATCTTCAGGAATGAAAGCTTGGGTCACCCCACCAGTCAAAGAACCATGGCCAGCTGAAGTGATTGCTGAAGGTGATGGGAACATGGAATGGGTAGTGGAAGAAGGTAGTGATATATATGTGACCAGTTACAGAAATGAGGACTGTAATAGTCATGAACCATTCTTCCTTGTTTCATTATGAATATGATTGTATATGTACACAAAATGAATTTCTTGTTTTCTTCCCCAACCTTTCCCCCATCATATGAAAAGTTGTTTTAATTCCATGTTATAATATTTAAGGATGTCAAGTTTCAGAATGAATATTACCCAAGGACCTGAACCCTATTCTGTGGCGAATTAATGTTTTTATCTACCAGGGAAGTTGAACATTGTTAGCTGGAAATATGCTTGTCTGTTATTGTTTTTACTTACAGACTAAGTATGGTTTAGGGTAATGTGTATGACTACCCAGTTGACAATGGGTGGGCTGTGATGGTTAGGCTAATGTGTCAACTCAGCCAGGTAATTGTGTCCAGGTGTTTGGTCCAGCAAGCATTGGGCTAATTGTAATTTAAGAGCATTTATGGACTTCGATCACCAGTGAGTTTACTGCATGGATGGCTGATTACATCTGCATCAATCAGGGAGATTCCATCATCAATGGGTGGTGCTTTTATCCAATCAGTTGAATGCCTTAAAAGGGGAAGTGATTTCAACTTCCTCTATTGCAGAAAGAGAAGCACTTAGTAACCCAACTTAAGACACCCTAACGTGGAAAAAGCATGGTTTGGGCCTGGAAATTCACAGATTTCTGTGAAAATCTCCATTCAGACTACTGTAATCCACCTCCATTTAAGGAATTCCACTCCACCCATTGTAATGTCACAGATCCCCACCCTACTGTATGAGGTTCAACAGCCCCAGGAGGAACGGGATTGAAGGACCCTCAGAACAGCTGAAACCAGCTCAGGCTAAAAGGCTGTCTCAACCCAGTAGGAGATAGAAGAGGCCTCATCTTGAGTTCTATGGGACCCTGAAAATGAGCCACACTGTAAGTTGGAAAAAGAGAAATAGGATTTCATTGGAACATGGGAGATTGGGAAAGGGTCTCAGCATAGGAAACCCTATGGGAATTGAGTTTCTAAAGGAGAATGTACCTGAGTTTTTAAAAATATAGACCATATTTTATTTAGTGTGAAGGCACAACTTAATTTTATTATTTTTGTTTTTAAAGAAGCTTTAGATTAAATAAATATTACATTAAAATATAGGGATTCCCATGTACATCTCCCCCTCATCTTCTCACAATTTTTCCCATTAATATCTTTCATTAGCGTGGTGCATTTGTTACAATTGATGAGCACATATTGAAGCATTGCTACTAAGTATGGGCTATAGTTTACATTACAGTTTACACTTTGCAATGCACAATTTTATAGGTTTTGGCAGAATGTATAACAGCCTGTATCCATCATTGCAATGTACAGAAAAATTCCAATGTCCCAAAAATGCCCCATGTCACACCTTGTTTTCTCTCTCCCTCCCATCAGAACCTTTGGTGACCACTGTCTTTATATCAATGTTACAAATTATTCCATTACTAGAATAATAATAAGTCCACTTTGGTCCATAACTGCATTTCCCCCTTAGGTTTGTTCATTGTACAATCTTGAGGATTATGGGATGGTGATGCCCACTCTTCTTCTGATTGAGGGTGGGCTTAAAACCAATGAGGCAGATGTGTGGGACTGTATTGCTTGAAATTGTAGATACTCCCTGTTTTTTGGATGGACGTTGTCCATTGTCATCCTTTTGTTAGTTTCTGGTTGAGTCTGATGAATTGGAGAGTTTGTATTGGCTGCAACTCTTCTGAGAATCAGGGCTCAACCAGCATATGAACAGCCTGAAGATTTAAGTCTCTGGGACACATATTTAATGGCTATAATGCTAGTTATAAGTTGAAATAAAAGGAGCATAGGAATCATGTGTAGTAAAAGTATGAGTCCAACTCCAATACATTGGGGGGGGGGAGTTATCATATATTATAAGGGAAAGCCCACTGACATGGTGCCAAGTCCTGCTGTCATCTGCCCTGCCTATAGTGTACAGATGGCTCGAGAACCTTTAGGGTCCCCCTGCTTGAGCTACTGTTTACTGTAGCAGTCAGTGAGATCCTCCTAAGGCATGCAAAAGTGTAACATCTAGAATGACCTTCCGGCTCACTTTGAAATTTCTTAGTCATAAAAATTCATTTGTATTTAATATTTCCCCTTTTTTGGTCAAAATCTTTTTCCAAATGAATAACTAGTTTGTGCTTGGTAATAACCCCTCAGTGCCACAGATGCTTATCCCTGAGAGTCATATCCCAGGCGGGAAAGGTACTGAGTTTATATGCTGAGTTTGACTTAGAAAGAGTCCACATTAGGGCAACAAGGAGGCTTTTAGGAGGTAGCTCTTAGGCAACATATAATACTAGAATTAGTTTCAATTTCACAAGAACAATGATCATAAGTACAAGTTTCAATATCAAGGGCCTGACATATTGGTCTATACTTCTTCACTAGATTCTCCCCATGTACTCTAGGGATTCTTGCCTCTGTACTAGAGAATGTAGTAAGACTCCCCAGGATGGGAATTTAATATTATTTTGGTTATTGCATGGGTCTGCATTCACCAAGACAACACCCCCTGACCACTTGAACACACCCATATTCCATAGAGACATGCCCCAGGTGCATCCTTCATCACACAACCCCACCACAAACACTTTGCACCAGTGACCCACCCCTGCCATACTTGTGACTCTTCTGCAATCCAAAACTTCCCCAAAAGCAAATCCTAGAAATAAACAAATAAACAAAATAAGGTAAAATATTTTAAAAGTTTAAATATTTTTCCATTGTACCTTTCATTTCTATAAGATCTGTTATCTTTCATATACAGTGATTTCTTCTATGTGTTCTACAAGTGTTTTATTTTTTCACTTTATTTTCAAAGAAGCTTTAGGTAACAGAAAACTCATGTAGAAAATATAGGGGATTTCCATATACCCACACCTCCCTCTCCCTCTCTCACACTGTCCCCTATTAAGAATATCCTACATGAGTATGATACATTTGTTACAACTGATGAACAAATATCGAAGCATTGTTACTCATCATGAGTAATGGCTTACATTATAGTTCACATTCTGTAAGTTCTAACAAAGTGAACAATGAACTGTATCTTTCAATGCAAGAATATGCAGAACAATTCCAATGCCCTAAGAATGCCCCCACGTTCCGTCAATTCCCCCCCCCCCCAAAAGCCCATGCTAAACACTAGGTTGCAATTTTTGAAGGATAAGGTTCGCAGTTACATATATTAATATTGAGGGCCTAACATATTTGTCCATCTTCTTTTATTAGTCACTGCCTATGTTCTTGAGAGATTTTTGCTCCTCTTTTTGAGAATCTGGCTGGACTCCCCAGGATGGGAGTTTAATATATTCTTCTTTATTGTGTGGGTCTCCACCTACTAAGATAACACCCTAAGACAAGATGAACTCCTTCATAGTCCATCGATGCATTCCCCAGGTGAACCCTTACACACATATCCTCCACCCCTAACAACCTGTGCAAATAACACTCCCCTGATGTACTTGCTGAAAGAACATTCCCACAATTGTAGTTTTAACCTCTGAGCTACAAGTCTCCAGATTTCACATGTTCCTTCCTCCTGTCTACCACCCAGTTCCATGGATGGTCCAACCCAAACCCCCACCCTGCTCACCCTCACATTCCAGCACCTTTGACCCCACTCACATCCCTGCACGACTATCATCCCCATGCACTGCAAAATCAGGCCTTCCACCTTATCATAAATTTTGAAGGCACAACTTTAACATAGCTAAAAAGAAAATGCATTTTATTTAGTTATGCTGTATTATTTTCAGTACCAGGTCATAAAAATATATATTTGCAAGAATGCCATCAGAGATTCTTCAGATTGTCAACATAAAGTTGATTTTTATCTATCCTTCTGCCAATACTATTCTGTTTTGACAACCGTAGCTTTATAAGTTTCAAAGTCAGGAAGTGGGGTCCTCCAACATCATTTTTATTTTTCAAAATGGTTTTGGCTGTTCAGCATCCCTTATCTTCCAAATAAATTCAATGATTGGCTTTTCCATTTCTGCAAAGAAGGCTGTTGAAATTTTGATTGGATGGCATTGAATCTGGAATCATTGGCAGCTTGGCAATATTTAGTCATCCAATCCATAAGCATGGAATCTCTTTCCATTTATTTAGATCATTGATTTCTTTTAGCAAAGTTTTGTAGTTTTTCATGTTTAAATCCTTTACATCCTTGTTTAAATTTATCCTTAGATATTTGGTTTTTAGTTGCAATTGTAAATGGAATTTTTTTCTTGATTTCTTCCTCAGATTTTTCTTACTAGTGTATAGTAACACTACTAATTTTTTCATATTGATCTTGTAACCATCATTTCGCTGAGTTCACTCAATAGCTCCAGTAGCTTCCTTCTAGATTTTTGGGGGACTTTCTATACATAGGATCAAGTCATCTGCAAATAGTGACAATTTTACTTCTTCCTTTCCAAATTAGATGCCTTTTATTTCTTTTGATTGCCTAATTGCTCTTATTATTGTTATTATTGTTATTCAAAATATTGAATAACAGTGGTGGCAGTGGGCATCATTGTCTTCTTCCTGATATTGGAGGGTGGCTTTCAACCTCTCCCCATTGAGTATGATGGCTGTGAGTTTTTCATATATGCACTTCATCCTGTTGAGAAAGTTTCCTTCTATTCCTATCTTTCAGAGTGTTTTTATCAAGAAAGGATTACATTAATCAATTTTCTTGTGTTGAACCACTATTGTATACTGGGGATAAAAGCCATTTGGTCATAGTGTATAATACTTTAAATGTGCTATTGGATTCAATTTGCAATTATTTTATTGTGGATTTTTGCATCTA
>JAKSZT010054101.1:584430-625581 GCA_026826555.1 Tolypeutes matacus | reverse complement strand
GTTCAAGAAAATATTAAAGAAAGCTTTAGCAAGTTTTAAAACAAAATGATAGTGGCACAACTGGATAATAATTTTTTTGCCACAAACTAGCAATATTTGGGACTGCTGCATGCTGCAGTGGTGTTATTTTATTTTACTATATTTTACTGTTATGCACTGTCCCAGAAGCCTTTAATGGCTGCTTTCTTTTTGTAGTTATAATTAAAAATTATTATTAATAACATTATAATTTTATGTAATATTATAAGAAAACTTTAAATTTTCTGGAGTTTTATACACTTTTAAAGTATTCATATAAACATTTTATTCCTATAACTTTAATTGTTATAAAATTAGAAAATTTCTTTTAATTATAAAACAGATTTAAATATTTCATTCAACTTATATCACATGAACTTAACTATTTTTAGTATTTTACCTTTTTTTTTAGGTAAAAGACTAACTTATATGGGACAGTTTGAAATAAAAGCTATCTTTCAGGATTTGCCTTTGAGAAAGCAGGTTCAAACATTGTGTTCTTTTAAAAGTGATAAAACCTTTTAAAAGTTAAAGGTTAAAGTACAAGAAGCTATTCTGATAAAACAGACTTTTTTTAATTGCATATGGATTATTTAGGAGAAAAACTTTGTAAACTTTTACTAAAACAGACTACTGACTGGAGAAACTTTGAGAAAGAATAAAACTTCAACTTTATATTGTTATATTGTTTGACATCAAAGCTTTTAAATTTTTATAGATAGACTGCTTAACTT
The DNA here is from genome assembly GCA_026826555.1 of Tolypeutes matacus. NCBI lineage: Eukaryota > Metazoa > Chordata > Mammalia > Cingulata > Chlamyphoridae > Tolypeutes > Tolypeutes matacus. The sequence continues at coordinate 624,829 of JAKSZT010054101.1, read as the reverse complement.
TTACCTGGCTTTGCCTCAAAAATTCCTTTTTCACAAGCTTTTTGCACTTTTATATTTATTTAGGTTTTGTCTCCCATTTTACTTTGTTTTAATAACTAGTTATTTTATCTTAGGATAAAATTACTTTCTTTTCTTTAATAATAAAAGCACATTCTATATACCTTCCATACTTAAGTTACCACTATAATTTTGGAAACTATTTCCAAACAAACTTTTGACAACATATAGTTACCATCAACATTAAACATACTTGTTAGAATAATAATTTAATTTGAGTATAATGATTTTTATTATTTTAAACTAATATCCATATTTATTTTTTAATATAAGTGCTTATATAATTTTTGGCTATTTTAATAGAGCTCTTATAATAATCTTCATTTATTAATTTAATATTACCATCCAGAGGTATTAAAATATACTTTGACACTGAACAAACAGACAAAAACAAAAAGAATTATGACACACTAACAGAAACATAAAGTTTACTAATTTTACCCATAATTTTTACTCTTTGGGTACGGCTGTTTTCAAGCCCCCATTCATTTCACATTTTTTATTTTACTGTTTTTAAGGTTTTCTCTGGAATCTGTGTTCTTGTTCTTTGAAACACTTTTGTTCATAATTAGCAACCAGGTGGGACAACTTAAACAGCATAAAAACAGTTAAGCTCTAATTAAGCAGTTTATACAGAATGAGAATGGTTCATGATCCTACAAGCCAGAATTTATTTGTGTCCTATTTTGTGCTGCAAAATTATATTCAAAACTAAAAACCAACAGGGAGATAGATAAAAAAACCAATGAAATGAAACAAATTAAATAGAATTTTTCATATATATAATGACCTCCCCGAGTATTTTCAAAGATTTTACTTATACTGATGTCACAATAAAGGACCTTTAGTGGGGGAGACACTTAGGATGCAGGTAAATAACACATATCCCTCCCTATATAATATTATACGTGTGATAATTTGTTTTTTTTTATCATAATCTTGCCGCACATAATGTACGATGAAGACAAAATCTTGTCTGTTCTGTTTGTCAGTATATGTCTGGTATATATATTGTGACTGCTACCTACAAATAACTCAAAAATATTTGTGAATGAATGAATTTAGTAATTAATTAATTTGGAGAGATTAGTAACTTTGCACAGCTTCTTTATTTATTACATCTGTGAAAAAAAGAATATTAATTAAAACTATTCCAAATACAATTTATAATTAATTAAAATGAGAATGGAGGGAGCAGGTGGAGTTCCGTGATTGAGTGCCTGCTTCCCATGTATGAGATCCTGGGTTCAATCTCCAGTACAGCCTAAAATTTAAAGAGAGAGAGAGAAGAGATCTGGCACAAAGAAGTGATAGAAAAAAGATTGTGGACAAATCAAAAGCACTATCCTTATTTTTACTTTGGAGAGAGACAACTCTATTTATGCCACTTGCACTGTGGGATGTAAAAGTACTGAGATCTTTGGTCTAGCTATGTGTTTAAATGCACAATCATATTATCTCACTGCAGTAGTAAAAAGAGCATGCTGCTGGCATAAAGATAGAAACATAGAACAATTGGATTGAATTGATCATCCAGAAAAGTCTGTCACATCTAAGGTCAAGTGATTTATGACAAGGATGTGAAAACCACCCAGCTGGGGCAGAACAGTCTATTGAACAAATGGTGCTGGAGAACTAGATATCCATGGCCAAAAGAAAGAAAGAGGATGCTTATCTATCACCTTATAAAAAGTTAGCTCAAAATGGATCAAAGACATAGATATAAAAGCTAAAACCATAAAGGTCTCAGAAGAAAATTTAAGGAAACATCTTTAAGATCTGGTGGTAAGTGGTGGATTCTTAAACCTTATCCTGAAAGCAGGAGCAGCAAAAGAAAACATGGGTAAATGGTACCTCCCCAAACTTACAGACTTTTGTGACTCAAAGGGCTTCAACAAGAAAGTGAGAATTTCAGTGGGAAGATGGCCAATGGGTTAGGTAGATAAGGCTTAGATATAACTAAACAACAGAGAAAAAGGCAAAACCTGCCTTGGGGACCTGCTTTGGTGTACAGGAAATCAGGACACTGCTTCACAACTCCAAGAATAATGAGGGAAAGAGAGATGAAGAAGCCAAAACAACTAAACTTGAGTTACTAAACCTCCTGGCTGCTAGTAAGGGCTCCCCTACCCTACCCTCAAGACATTAAGTGAGGGTAAAACTCATGCTGAATTGTATCTAATTGAGAGTAGATCAAAAATCTACCTCTATGGAAGGTGCTCTGAGTCATCTAGGAAGGTAATGAGAGATATGGAAGCCAGGGGTTAATTGTGGGTTGCTTAACTCAGTGACTGCAGGTGGTACACATACCTGGATAGATTAGGTGGAGCCTCTGTCCGTGCCCCAAAAGGGAGTGTGATTGCAGATTCCCTGTGAGGAAAAAGGGTCTCTGAGGGTGGACAGTGATTTCTTTGTGGTGAGTTTAGCCCACTGGGCCACCATTGAATATTGGAAGTGACCCTGACTCGACAGGAAGAGGGAATGGGGATCTCCTATGGTAGGTGGTCATGCCAAGATGCCTAGGAAAAGAGCAGAGCTACATCAGAGAGGAGGCAGAGACAGCAGCTGATCAGCACCACTCTGGGTCAGACTGCAGGGAATATAACCTGCCCAATGGAAAAGAAAAGGTTATATTCCCTGGAAAGCAATACAAGGAGGCAGAATCTCTCAGTGGAAGAAGTCCTGCCTAAAATATATGAGGTCACTGATTTAATTTCTGGTTCTTCCTTGTGAGATGATCTGCCAGGTTATCAGGCATCCAACTGAAATTTTATGACAGGGAACATAAAGATATTCTCTTCCTTTAGCTTTTCTTGGATCTCTAATTTTTCAAAAAAAAGAAGGTTAAGGTTTTTATTTAAAAATTCCCTTATTATATTCACCAAAACCCAGTTCAAGACCTGCAGATGGCAGATTGCAGGGTGAGTGATTGATGAAAATCAGCAGCCTGAGGAGATCTTTAGGGGTCTAAGAGAGAAAGCTATTCTTCCAGACTTATTTTTGTTTTGTAATTTATTATTTTTTGTCTCCTTTTTTAAGTGAGTCACAACTGACTTGTTTCTTGCTTGTTCTGTATTCCCTTTCTTTGTTTCTCTGCATTTGTTTTTCTTTTTTCTTTTGTTTACTGATTTACTCTATGATATTTCTTTTCTCTCCTTGATCTTTATATCTCTTGTGTTCTACTGTTGTTCTTTCATTCCACCTCTTTTATTTCATCTCAAATTCTTATTTTTATTTCTCTCCTTTTCTCTGTTTACTTTATTTACTTTTATCTTTCTCTCTTTTCTCTTTCGCTTTCCCCGCTGCTCACCATTCCAGAATTTAAATTTATTCTATGTATTTTTCTCTATTATATTTCTTGTTTCATGTTTTCAGTTCCACTTTTCTAATCTATTCCTCTGTGCTTCTTACTCGAGCTAATTTTCCAATTTCTTAAGTCTTGTATGGTTGCTCTCCTACCTTTTACTATTATTATTACTATTATTCATTTTATCTTCCTATCTCTTCCCTTTTCACTGGTCCTAATTTTTTTCTTTCCAAGAAAGATAGACAACAGGAAACAGAATAAGAGTAATGGAGAGTCAGTGTGGAACCTTACCATCCAAACAAAAACACCAATTAAATAAAACCATAGCATCGATAGAGCAACTAAACAACTGACTAAACCAATCAAAATAAACAGGTGCCTAGACACCAATAAAAATTTACAAGTTGTACTAAGAAACAGGAATCATGGTCCAGTCCAATGAACAAACTATAAACCAGGAAGAGATGCAGAACATGGAACAACTAATCAGAGATGTCCAAACAAATATCATGAATCAACATAATGAAGTGAAGGAAGCGATTAAAGATATTAAGAAGACAAGGGAAAATATACTGAAAAAAATTGTAAACATATATTAAAAGATAATGCATATGATGGTGATGAATGACACAATCCAAGAAATCCAAAATACCCTGGAAGCAAACAAAAGCAGATTTGAACAGACACAGGAAAGATTCAGTGATGTGGAAGACAGTACATGTGGAATTAAAAAGATAGAATAGATAGATTAAAAGCTTTTAAAAAATTCAGCAGGGACTTAGGACTTTAAATGACAACATGAAATGCAAAAACACATGCATTATAGAAATCCCAGAGGGAGAAGAGAAGGGAAAGGGGACAGAAGGAGTAGCAGAGGAAATAATGGTGAAAATTTCCCTACTCAATTGAGGGAGATGGACGTAGATGTCCAAGAAATGCAGAGCACCACAAACAGTACAAATCCTAATGGGACTACTTCAAGACACATGCTTGTCAAATTGTCCAATGTTCAGGACAAAGAAAGAATACTGAAAGCAGCAAAAGAAAAGAAAAACATTCTATACAATGGAAGCTTGATAAGATAAAGTGCAGATTTCTAATCTGAAGCCATGTAGACAAGAAGGCAGAGGTATGATATAGTTAAGATGCTAAAATAAAAAACTTCCAGACAAGAATTGTCTATTCAGCAAAGCTGGCATTCAAAAATGAAGTAAAGCTCAAAATATTCACAGATAAACATAAATTAAGAGAATATGTCAATAAGAAACCTATACTTCAAGAAATAATAAATGGAATTCTGCAGGTGGAAAGGAAAGAAACAGGAGAGAATTGTAAGAAATTGTAAGTACAACTAAAAAAAAAAAAAAAGAGAGAGAGAAATAAAAATAATGCAGAGCATACCTAAAGAAAATATGGCTAATTTATTTCCTTCACAGTAATAACACTTAATGTTAATGAATTAAAGTCACCAGTCAAGAGACACAGATTTGCAGAATTGGTAAGGAAATAAGAAACATCTATAGGCTGTCTACAAGAAAACTACCTTAAAACCAGAGATACAAGCAGACTGAAAATGAATGGTTAGAAAACAATTTTTACAAACAAAAAATAACCAAAAAATGGTGGGAATAGCTAGACTAATATTAGACAAAATAGACTTCAAATGCAAAACTGTTGTAAGAGACAAAGAAGGACACTGTATAATAATAAAAGGGGTAATCTACCAAGAAGAAAGAACAATCATAAAGATTTATGCACCTAACCAGGGCACCTCAAAATACATGAGACAAACACTAGAAAACTCAGTGTAGAAATAGATGCCTATACAATTATATTGGGGGATTTTAATACACCATTATCAACAATAGATAGAACATCTCGAAAGAGAACCAATAAAGAAACAAAGATTTTGAATAATACATTAGTGGATCTGGACTTAGACGTATACTGAACATTGCACACAAATACATTCTTCTCGAGGGCACATGGATCATTCTCTAGGATAGACCATATACTAGGCCAAAGAACAACTCTCAATGAATTCAGAAAGTAATTTCTCTGACCACAATGAAATGAAGCTGGAAATCAGTAAGGGGCAGAGAACCAGCTTAGGTACAAAGATATGGAAGTTAAACAACACACTCTTAGAAAAACAGTGGGTCATGGAGGAAATCCCAAAAAATCAGTAACTACCTTGAAATGAATGAAAATGGCAACACAGCATATCAAAACTTATGTGGTGCAGAAAAAGAAATACTGAGAGGGAAATTCATATCCATAAATGCATATATTAAAAAAGAAGAAAGGGAAACAGAAGTGGCTCAAGCATTTGGGCTTCTGTCTACCATATGGGAAGTACAGGGTTCAATTTCCAGGGCCTCCTGGTGAAAGACAAGCTGGCCTGCATGGTGAAATTACTTGAGCAGAGAGTCGGGCCATGTGGAGTGCAGGCGATGCACGAGTACCTGTCCACACAGGAGTGCTAGCCTGCATGAGGTGCTGGCTCATGCAGAGAGCTGGAACAGCAAGATGACACAACAACAACAACAAAAACACAGAGGAGAGACAAAAAGAGATGCAGCAGACCAGGGAGCTTAGGTAGTACAAGAGAATGGGCACCTCTCTCCCTCTCTGGAAGGTCCCAGGATTGGAGACAAGCAGACACAGAAGAACACACAGAGAGCAGACAGCAAGCATAAAACAATGGAAGAGAGGTGAAAATAAATAATTAATTAATTAATGAACCAATAAACAAATGAATAAATCTTTTTTAAAAAGAATAAGAAAGACCTAAAATCAAAAACCTAACTGCACACCTGGAGGAATTAGTAAAAGAACAGAAAACTAAACCCAAAGGAAGTAGAAAAAAAATAACAAAGATTAGAGCAGAACTAAATGAAATTGAAAATAAGAAAGCACTAAAACATATAAACAAAACCAAAGCAGGTTCTTCAAGAAGATCAATAAAATTGACAAACCCTTAGCTAGACTAACAAAGAAAAAAAGAGATGATGCAAATACAAAAAATAAGAATTGAGGAAAGGGATATCAACACTGATGCCACAGAAATAAAGAGTATCATAAGAGGATACTTTGAAAAATTATGACAACAAGGTAGATAACTTAGAGGAAATGGACAAATTCCTAGAAACACACAAGCAGCATACACTGTCAAAAGAAAAAAGTGATGAACTCAACAGGCCAAGCACATGTAAAGAGATAGAATAAGTCATCAAAAACCTTAGACAAGAATAAGTCTTCTTGTTTAAGAAGAGTCCAGTACAAGATGGCTTCACAGGAGAAATCTACAAAATATTTAAGAGAGAACTAACATGAATCCTGCTTAAACTCTTCCAAAAAATAGAAGAAGAAACATTGCCCAGCTCATTCTATGATGACAACATCACACTAGTACCAAAGCCAAAGATGCCATAAGAAAGGAAAACTATAGACCAATCTCTCTAATGAACCTAGGTGCTAAAATTCTCAACAAACGACTTGCTCACTGTACTCAACAAAACATCAAATGTATTATGCACCATGACCAACTGGGTGTCATCCCTGGTATGCAAGGATGGTTCAACATAAGAAAATCAGTCAATGTAATCCACCACATATATGATTGAAAGAAAAAAGACGACATGATCATCTTTATAGGTGGGGAAAAAAATCATTACACAAATTACAGCACACTTCCCTGATAAAAGGATTACAAAAGATAGAATTAGAAGGAAAACTCCTCAACATGAAAAATTGTATGTTTAAAAAATCCACAGCCTGGTGTGTATTAATTTCCTTTGCTTTGATCTCTCCCCATAGACTTTGACCAAACTCAGGCTTGAACTCAGGGACCCTGAAACTTTTTTCATCTTCAATTCTTAAAGTCAGACATCTTCCCATCTCTGTCAAATTTCATTTTACAATACTTGATTGTTAACCATTACTAGTGATCATCTTCTGCATTTTACCAGTGACTTTAAGCATTAACTACAGTGTGGGTATACCGTAGTGGTTCCAAGTACAAGGTAAATATCCTAAATCCTAATTTGTCCTAACTGTGAACTTGGGCAATTTACGAATCTCTTCAAGTCATAAGCTTTTTCATCTATAAAATGTAAAATGATAGCAAGTAAAAGAAGGCAGCAAACAGCCTCTTACCTATTTCTAAAATTTCCTTGTATCCCAAAGTTTCAAAGTGCCTGTGAAAATATAAAGAATAATGGTTTTCTGAAAAAAAAAAAAAAATAAAAAAAATCCACAGCTAACATCATACTCAATGGTGAAATACTAAAAGCTTTCCCTCTAAGATTGGGAATGAGACAAGGATGCCTGAATTCACTGCTTCTATTTAACATAGTGTTAGAAGTATTTGCTTGGGTACTTAGGCAAGAAAAGGATATAAAATACATCTAAATTATAAAGGAAGAACTAAAAATTTCACTATTTGCAAATGACATGATCCTATGCATAGAAATCCCTGAGAAATCTACAACGAAGTTTCTAGAGCTTATAAATGAGTTCAATAAAGTCACAGGTTATAAGACCAATATACAAAAAATCAGTAGCATTTCTGTACACCAATAATGAGGAATCTAAGGAGGAAATCAAGAAAAAAATACCATTCACAATAGTAACTAAAATAAACAAATACCGAGGAATAAGTTTAACTAAAGATGTAAATGACTTATATGCAGAAAACTACACAACATTGCTAAAGAAAATCAAAGAAAACTTAAATAAATGGAAGACTATTCCTTGATCATGGATAGGAAGACTAAACTTCATTATATATCTACCCTACCCAAACTAATCTACAGATTTAATGCAATCCCAATAAAAATCAATACAGCATTTTTCACTGAATTGGAAAAACCATGGAATTTATTCAGAAATGCAAGAGGCCCAGAATAGCCAAAGACATATTGAAAAAGAGAAATGAAATTGGAGGAATCACACTACCTGACTTTAAAACATACTAAAAAGGTATAGGGGTCAAGACAGAATTGTATTGGCACAAGGATAGACATACTGACCAAGGGAACTAAATTAAAAGTTCTGATATAGATCCTCACATATAAAGTCATCTGATATTAGACAAGGACACCAAGCTCTTCAACTGGGAGAGAATGGCCTATTCAACAAATGGTGCTTGGAGAACATATCCAAAAGAATGAGAGGAACACCATCTCACACCTTATACAAAAATCAACTCAAGATGGATCAAAGATCTAAATATAAGAGCCGAGATCATAAAGACTTTGGAAGATAATGTAGGGAGGCATCTACAGGAACTTATAATAAGAAATGGCTTCATGAACTTCATACCAAAAGCACAAGCAGCAAAAGAAAAAAACAGACAAATGGAATCTCTTCAAAATTAAAAACTTCTGCACCTCAAAGGAAGTTATCAAGAAAATAAAAAGGCAACCTATCAAATGGAGGAAAATATATCACAACCATATATCTGATAGGAGCCTAATATCCAGCATACATAAAGAAATCGTATACCTCGAAAATTAAAAAACACAAAAAATACATATAAATATAGGCAAGCGACTTGAAGAGACATTTCTCCAAGGAAGATATACAAATGGCTAAAAAGCACATGAGAAGATGCTCAACATCTCTAGCTATTAGGGAAATGCAAATCAAAACTACAATGAAATACCATTTAACATTCATTAGACTGGAGACTATTAAAAAAGCAGAGGACTACAATTGTTGGAGATATTGTGGAAGAATGGGAACCCTCTTCCACTTCTGCTGGGAATGTAGAATAGTGAAAACATTGTGAAGAACAGTTTTGCTGTTCCTTGAAAAAACTAATTAGAAAACTGTCATATGATCCAGCGATTCCACTGCTGAGTATATAAGCAGGAGAACTGAAAGCAAGGACACGAACAGATATATGCAAACTAATATTCATAGTGGCATTATTTATTATTGCCAAAAGTTGGAATCAACCCAAATGCCCATTAACAGATGAATGGATAAACAAAATGTTGTATATACATAGAATGGAATATTACTCACCTGTAAAAAGAAATACCATGTTAAAACATGGGATAACATGGATGAATCTTAAGGACTTTATGTTGAGTGAAGCAATCTGGGCATTGAAGGGAAAATATTACATGAACTCACTGATATGAATTAAACCATTTGGGCAGACTCAGAGAGCTATTGTCCGGAAGATAGGTTTAGAGGAAATAGAAAAGAAGAAGGTTATGAGCCAAAGCCCATACAGACATAATCTACGATAAGGAGAAAGTGTGTAGTTGGGCACTGAAGGGCTATAACAGGAGGGTAGTGATGCTATTAGGTTGGATGGTGCACGTTTGACAGGTTGATAGATTGAGAAGTGTGGGTTGGAAGATCCATGGAACTAGGGGGAGGGTTGGGGGAGGGACAAGGAAAACACTGAGGATTGCAGGATATATGGTTCAAAGTAGAAAGTTGGAAATGCTTTTATGGCAATATGAAAAGGAAGTGTAACTGGTTTAAGGTGTTGGAAGGAGGGCATCCTAGATAGCAGTCACCTGGAGCAGGTTTCTAGAGAGTTTGGGATAATCATTTTGTCATAATATGTTGTATCAGTGGGTGGAGACCCACATAATGAGTGGGAAGAATTTGGACTCGCATCCTGCAGAGGACCAATATGTTCACAGAGGAGCAAGAGACTCTCAACAGCATGGGAGTTCCTAATAGGGGAGGACAAACTAGTGTGTCAAGACCTCAGTGTTGTTGGAACTAACTATGAACTTTTTCCTTCAAGGAGTGAAGACTCATGGTTGCCATGGGTCTTGGGGGGAGGGGGAAGGAAGAAAAGAATAGATGGAACATGGGCATTTTGGGAGAGATGGAAGTGTTCTACATGATTTGCTATGATCAATAAAGGCCATGTTGAATTGCATCAAAGTTTATAAAAGTGTATAGTCCAAAATGTAAACCCTATTGTAAACCATTTACCATGGTTATTAGCTATGTTTCAATATTTGTACATCAGTTGTAAAAAACGTACCTTCCAATATACAATGCTATTATTAGGGGAAAGGGGAAAAGGGAGAGGATGCTGGGTTTATGGGATTCCTCTGTATTAGGTATGTGATTTTCTGTAATCTAAAATTTCTTTGAGGACAAAATGAAAAAAAAATGTGACACAGGGGGAATAAACTTAAGACAACGTTACTGTACATATAGGACAACAGATCTTATAGTGATGAAATAGAAAATGACATAAAACATTAAGTATTTTTCCCCTATTTATATTATCCCAAATTTTTAATTCTGATTTTTTTTAAGTTTTTATATTTTATTTATATTTAAAATGATCATTGCTATTCATTTTCTTATTGATTGTATTTGGCTATTTTATTGGCTTAAGTTTCGAAGAAGTTTTGGATCACAGAATGGTTACAAGTGTGGCAGGGAGGAACATTGGTGTGGGGTATCAATGATGGGGGATAAATGGGAGGAAGCTCATCTTGGCATACATATAAGACATATGTTCAAATGCTCATGTAACATTACCTCGTTCGGTGGAGATTCACACAATAACCAAAGGAATATCAAATTCCCAACCTGTGGATCTCTTCCACATTCCCTAATAGATCAGCAAGAATCCTCCAAAAACAGGGCCAATGACTAGTTAAGGAGGATGATCAATTGACAGGCCCTTGATAGTGATGAATGTGCTTATGATCCTTTACTCCTGAAATGGAAAGTTAGCCTAGTGTTGTAGGAAGCATGAGAGTTGCCTCCTGGGAGCCTCCTTGTTGCTCAAATGTGGCCTCACTCTAAGCCAAACTCAGAATATAAATATATTACCTTCCCCACAGCATAAGACATGGCTCCTGGGTTTGAGCCTCCCTGGCACTGAGGGATTACTACCAGGCACCAACTAGCAATGCAACTGGAAAAAAGACCTTGATCAAAAGGGGAAAAATGTAAAGGCAAATGAGTTTATATGGCTAAGAGACTTTAAAGTAATTTAGGAAGTCATTCCAGAGGTTATACTTATGCATGTCTCAGCACAATCTCTTTCACTGCCAAAGTAGATACTACCACAAGGGAACTGAGGGCCTGAAGACATCCAGACACTATATTCAGAGCAAGTAGCTCAGGAATTTGGTGTTTTGACAGGGAATCGTACTTTGGAATTTATTCTTCCCAGAGGGACATTGCTGGAAATATTTGTGCTTTCCATACACATGGCTCTTCTTTCCTTCTATTTGAACTTATAATTAGCACTAGAGTTGGTAGATATACATCCAAGAGACTTAAATCTTTAGGCTGTCCATGTGCCAGGTGGGCCCTGAATCTCATTGGAGTTGCAATGCTTACTCTCCAGTTCATTGGTCTCATCCAGGACAACTAATATAGAGGTGATGATGGACAATTACCATACCAAGGAACCAAGAGAGTCTACAACTGCAAGCAAGAGATTCCCATCCATCAGCCCTATGGAATCACAGTCCCCTCTCAATTAGATGTGCAGTGGACTTCAACAACCCAGAATCCTCAGGATTGTTGAATGAACTAAGGACTAAAATAGACTTACTGTTATTATACTATAGACTTATTGTGATTCTAGAAATGGAAGAAATTATATCACTGATGTGGATGCAGTGGCCACTGGAGGTTCTGACAGCAGAAAGAGGGACCTGAGAATTGCTCTGAATGCCATTGCAATGATAGAAAGAAGACATTATAAATCTTGTCATAACCTACAGAATTGTGTGGGACAAAGTGTAAGCTACAATGTACACTTTAATCCACACTTAATGGCAATTCTCCAAAATGTGTTCATCAATAGCAATGAATGTATCTCACTAATGAAGGATGTAAATGTGGGAAAACTTTGGAGGTGTGGGGAGTGGGACATATGGGAAACCCTTATATTTTTACGTGGCATTTATATCATCTAAGTATCTTTAAAAACACTAAAAAATAAAATAAAAATAATGTGGAAAGGCAGACCACTCACTGGGAGAAAATAATTGGAAACCAAATATCCAATAAGGGTTTGATTTCCATTCTATATAAAGAGAGCATACAACTCAACAATAAAAGAGTAAGTAGTCTAATTTAAAAATGTACATTTAAGCGTTGGCCAATTTGATGTAATTAGGAATTCCAAAAATATAATTGGATCATGCTTGTAAACTGATCTGTTAATCTGGGCATGATTAGGTTAGGATTAGGATATTGAGTCCTACCCCTTGGTGGGTGGGGAATCGAATATAAAAGGCAAGGCAAAGAACAGAGAAAGCAGTTTTTTGAGAAGCAGTTTTTTTGAGAAGCAGTTTTGATGTTGGAAAGAAGGCCCCAGAGAAGAGAAGTGAGCCGTTCGCCTGATCATCTACAGCTGACCTTGTGGAGGAAACAAGAGCTAAGCCCGGAGAGAAATGCAGCCCTGGGAAGAGAAGAACACCAGAAGCCTGAACCCAGGCAAACGCCAGCAGCTGTCTTGCTCTAACACGTGGCAATGGACTGTGGTGAGAGAAGAAACTTAATGCTTTATGGCCTGGTATCTGTGGACTTCTACCCCAAATAAATACCCTTTATAAAGACCAACCTATTTTTGGTATTTCACATTAGTACCCCTTTGGCTGACTAATATAGGGCAGAAGACTTAAATAGAAATTTCTCCAAAGAGGAAATATAAATGGTGAAAAAGCACATGAAAAAAAATGTTCAATATCACTAGCTATTAGGTAAATGCAAATCAAAATGATAATGAGTTATGTTCTCACACCATATAGAATGGCAATTATTAAAAAAAAAAAAAAAAGCAAAACAGAAAATAATGTGTTGGAGAGAATGTGGAGAAATAGGAACACTCCTTCACTGTTGGTGGGAATGTATAATGGTTCAGTTTTTGTGAAGACAGTTTGGCAGTTCCTCCAGAAGTTAAGCATAGAACTGCTATATGCTCCAGCAATTCTGCTACTAGGAATATATTCAAAAGAACTGAAAACTGTGAAAAGAACAGACATTTGCACACCAATGATGATAGGGACATTATTCACAACTGCCAAAAGATGGAAACAACCCAATTGTTCCCAAGCCAAAGAATGGATAAACAAAATGTGGTATATACATACAATGGAATACTATCCTGCAGTAAGAAGAAATGAAATTGGGACACATAGGAGATAACATAGATGAATCTTGAAGACGTTATGCTAAGTGAAATAAGACAGACACAAAAGGAAAAATATTGCACGGTCTCAATAATACAAACTAAATATGAAGAATAAATGCTGGGACTTAAAACCTGGAGTATAGATTACTAGGAGCTAGGTTGATGGCTAAGAATGGGTACTGATAATTAATGCATGTAGAATTTTTAATTAGCTTGACTTTAAAACTGAGGAAATGGATAGAGTTGTGGGTGATACACTATAGTGATTATGACAAAAGTACTGGTTTATAAATGGGATACACTATAGTGATTATGAAAAAAGTACTGGTTTATAAATGGGATTGTGGCTGTAAAATATAGACTAGATATGTAAATGTCAATTAAATGCAAGCTAGAGAATAATCTAGGGACTGAATAACAAAATGAACCCAGAGGTGTATGAGTATTGTTGTTAATAGTACATATACAAGAATGTCCTTCTATAAACTAGAACAAATGTACATCACTATTTGCAAATCAGTAACAATGTACAGAAACATTGGAAAAATACAGTTAATGTAATCTATGGACTATAGTTTACAGCAATACTGTTATATTCTTGCATCAATGCCAAAGAGGTACTGTGTTAATAATAAAGGGTATGGAAAAATATATATATACCAAATATATGCTATAGGTCATAGTCAGTGGTAGTAGTCTGATGATATTTTCTCATAATTTGTAAAAAATGTTCCACAATGTAGTTTTTATGGGAATTCCACACTGGTACATGACTTTTTTTGTAAGTTCTTAACTTCTTTAATAAAAATATGTTTTTTAAAAAGGGCTTTAAGACTTTGGTTAGTTAAAACATGGACCAAAACTTGGCCTACACTAAATGAAGTGGAATTTCCAGAACTGCCCTGATATAATGTAGATGATGAGGTACAAAGGCTTAGGGAAATTGAAATGTTAGAGTCGATTTATCATGTAAGACATGCTTACCCACCCAGAAGTTCCCAGAGGACACACCTTTCACCACAACTTTTAGGAATAAATTTGAGACCTCAAAGATCTGTGTGGTCACTCTTCTCTGTAGGTAATATCTGTGGGAACTGCTGACACTGTTTTGGATTTAAGGAAATACAATGGGGATGATCAGATCCCAGGTTGGCAGGAGCCTAGTGGTGGCACTTAATTGCCCAACACAAGGGGGCATGGTGACTGTAATGGACAGCAGAGCCAATGTAATAATCAAAACAGTCAGACACACAGACATCTATGGCATTGACTAGTTGACCATTAGGTATATAGAAGTGAAATAATTAGGCAGTGCACTAAATTCTTATGTGATTTGTATAAGTAGAAGACTTTTAGGCCAAGTGGACAAACGTCCAACTTGAATAAAATAAAAAGGGTCAAGGTCCCTCAATCAATTCCTAGACTTGAGAGAGTTTAAGAGACTCAGAAACCATTGAATGAAGGGTAAGCAGGGTCACCTTGGGGAAAGGACACTGCCCACTGCTAAAATTTATGCTATTAATATTCTTCCCAGCTTTCCCCAAAGGAACCTAAAGCCTTTCATCAGAGTGACTGTGCTTTGGGGAAAAGGAAATGATCAGACACTTCAGTAATTCCTGGATAATTGCTTTGACCCGACACTAATTCCAGGTGACCCTAATCATCACTGTGGTCCACCAGTCAGGTTAAGAGCCTATGGCTGTAAGGTAGTTAAAGGACTTTTTGTTCAAGTCCATCTCTCAGTGGGTCCAGAGGGTCCCCAAACCAATTCTGTGGTTCCTTCCCCAGTTCCAGAATACATACTCAATAAGTACCAATATCCCCATTTTGGTTCCCTGACCTATTAAATAAGGACTATTATGGTAGGAAAGGCCAAGTGGAAGCCACTAGAACTCCCTCTACCTAGCAAATAGTAAATCAAAAGTAATACCATGGAAGCAGTTGTAGCACAGTGGTTGAGCATCTGCCTTGCATGTATGAGACTCTGGGGTCATTCCCTGGTACCTCCTTAAAAAATAACCCACCAAAAAACCCAAAAACTAATTTTAAGTTCTCCCTAACTAGAAAAGCTTGCATTAAATCTCAGTGTGTATTTCTGTCCTTCTTACCCATTTCTTTGCAATCTCTGTTCTCTATCCCCATTTCTCAATAAGTTTTTTTACTGGCCTAAATAAAAAATTACAAAAAATAAAAAAATAAAAAAATGTAATACCACATTCCTGAGGGGATTGTAGAGATTAGTGCCACAATCAAGGACTTGAAGTAGGTAGCAATGGTGATTTCCACCACATCCCAATTCAACTGTCCTATTCTATGAATCCTGTATAACAATAGATTACCAAATCCTTAACAAGGTGGTGATGCCAATTGCAGCTGCTGTTCCAGATATGGTGACACTGCTCGAGCAAACGACACATCCACTGGTACCTGGTATGTAGCAACTGATTTGACAAATTTTTCCTGATACCTGTGAGTGAAAACCACAAGAAACCACTTCCCTTCAGCTGGCAAGTACAGCAATAAACTTTCACTGATCTACCTTAGGAATATATCAACTCCCCAGCCCTATCTCATAATCTAGTCCATAGGATCTGTGATCATTTTTCCATAAGGTATCACCCAGGTCCATTACATTGATGATATTATGCTTACTGGACCTAGTGATCAAATTGTAGCAACTACTACAGTCTTATAGGTAAGATATTTGCATGTCTGAGATGGGAAATAAATCCAACAAAAATTCAGGGGCCTTTCACCTCAGTGAAATTTCTAGACATCCAGTGCTGTGGGATATCAAGATATCACTTTTAAGATAAAGGAGAAGCTGTTGTATCTGGCCCTTCCTACAGCCAAAAATGTGGCCCAATGCCTAGTAAATTTCTATGGATTTTCAAGGAAACATATTCCTCATTTTCATGGGTTACTCCAGTTCATTTAAAATGTAACCCAAAAACTCATGAAGTTGTCTGTGCAAAGTGGTATATATAAGACCATGCCTGAGAATACCCTGAAGACACAAACAAGTTACAAAATTTGGTATATCCACAAAATGAAATCATATTCAGCCATAAAACTGAAAGTAGTTATGCTAATGATGTAACACGGATGAACTTTGAAAACATCATGCTAATTGAAATAATCCAAATCCAAACAACAAATATTTTATGATTACACCTATATAAAATATGTAGAAAAGAAAACTCATAGATACAGGAAATAAACTAGAAGGTACCATGGGCTGGGGTAAGGGGAGATAGAGAGTTATTGCTTAAAGAATTTCTGGTTTGTGTGATGAAAAATTTTGCTAATGGGAGGTGGTGATATTATCAGTACATTGAAAAAGCAATCAATGGAACTAAATTGTTAACTTATGGTTAAAATGATCAATTTTACGGTACATATATGTCACCACAAGGAAAAAAGGAAGAGAACAGCATGATTAAATGCATAATAAGTGACCCAGAATGTAAATAGTGTATGAACTAGAGGAGGTGAATGCTGGGTCTCATAAAGTGAGTAAAATTATTTAACAAATCGAATAGTGTAAGCAATATTATATATAATATTATTGCAGTTCATTATAAAGTTGGGGTTTAAGCTAGCTTATGAAACAATGGAGGGTCTGTTCAGTCATTTATTTATTCATTCATTCCTTATTCCAAAAGAATTTGGAGTGTATTTGCAAAGTATTTTCATGCACTGTACCAGATTCTGGAGGTGAAATGGAGTCAAAACAGATCGGATGTCATGGCACACCAGACATCTGATAACACAGTGATAAAGGGAAGGAAAAAAGGGGAAAAAAAGAAGAGAGAAAGGAAATAAAAATGAATATATATATATATTTTAAAGGCATTTCCTTTGCTTTTTTGCCCATTTTTTGAATGTCCCAATCCACTAATTATATTTTATTTTGTTTTGTTCTTTGTTTGATTATTTGTTTTTTTTGCCTTCTCTCTCTCTCTCTCTTTTTTTTTCCCCCTGAGTTTCTTTATGTTTGTCTCTTGCATGTAAGCTTATCACACTTGTTTCTTTTTCCCAGTAAGTGTATTTGATTATTTTATGGACTAAATGCTCATGGAGGATTTGGATCACAGAAGGGTTACAATGGGTACTGCGGGGGATTATTGGGGGTAGGATGTCTGCGGGGGGTTCGTGGGGATTGGTTCAACCGAATATACATGAAAGATATACAAAATCATTGAAAGGATCGGGGGATGGGGAATGGTCACGAAGGGTGGATAATCACACAATAAATGAGGGAATCTGAATTCCTAGCCTGGAGAGCTCGGCCACAATCTCCAAGGGAGCAGCAAAAGTCCTCTGAGTGTAGGGACAGCGCCTGTCAAAATAGAATGACCCACTGATGTTTTTTTTTTTTTTTTTTTTTTTTTTTTATTGATGACTACCCTTGTGAGTCTTTGCTCTTGTAAATGAAACTTAGCCTACAGTTGTGGGATGCCTAAGGGTTGCCACCTGAGAGCCTCCTTGTTGCTCAAATGTGGCGTTTCTCTAAGCCAAACTCAGCATATGATTGCATTACCTTCCCCCCAATGTGGGACATGACTCCCGGGGATGAGCCTCCCTGGCAACGAGGGATTAATACCAAGTGCCAACTGGCAGCTTTGTGCAGTGGCAGTATCGTAGCCAATGATATTTATCCGAGGCACGATTATTGCTAATTGAAAACTTTTCCCAAGTGCCAACTGGCAACACAACTGGAAAAAGACCTTGAATAAAAGGGGGAAATGGTAAAGACAAATGAGTTCAAGTGGCTAAGAGACTTCAAAGAGAGTCAAGAGGTCATCCCAGAGGTAACTCTTACGCACACCTCAGTAGGAGCTCATAGAACATCTAAGTGCCTATCACCCCACTCAGTGGGGTTCCTAAGAGCTCTGGAGACACCCTGGTCCTATATAAGGGGGGATAGCCCCAGAGACTGATGCCTTATCAGTGGGTTCAATTTTGGAATCTGTGCTCCTGAGAGTGACAGAATTAGACTCAAATAATTCCTCCCTGCACATGATTCACCAGTCCCTTCTATTCCAACCTGTATGCGATGCTGGAGTTTTTAGGTATACTTCCAGAGACTGGAGCCTCCCGCCTATCTATGTGCCAGGTGTGCATGAAATCTAGGTGGAGCTGCAACTCCTACCCTACAGCTCAATGGACTCATCCAAGTCACCTGGTGCGAAGACAACAATGGGAAATGGCCATCCCAGGCAATGGAGAGGGCCTGCATCTGCAGGCAGGATCATCCCAACCACCATATCCATGGGATATAAGCCCTCTCTCACTTGGAGTTGGAGTGGACATCACCATCCCAGTCATCTCTGGATTGGGGGAAGAACTATGGACTAGAGTGGACTTGATGGTATTCTCTTGCTCATATATGGTGATTCTTGCAATGCAAGAAATTATAACAATGAGGTGGAGCCAGTGGCCACTTGACAGTTTTTGGGTAGAGAGGGGATGAGCAGTTGAAATACAGGGGCTTCTTTGGGAGTTGGAGGTTGTCCTGAGTACTGTTGTGGCAATGGATGTAGGCCATTTTAAATCAGCACACACCATTCAGAACTGAGTGGGAGAGAGTGTGGTCTACAGTGTGAACTGTGGTCTACGGTTGGTGGCAAGGCTCCAGGATGTGTAAGTTCATTGAGGTTGGTGGGCCACACTGTGGGAGTTGTTTGTGTGGGATGTGGTGGGAGGTGTGGGAGGTGGGCAACATGGGAATCCCAGTGGGTTCCTTGTAATATTTTAGGTAATCTAAGCACCTCTTAAAATATATGTATATATATATATATTTATATATATATATATATATATATATATATAATTAAATAAAAAAAAATAAACACACACACACAAAAAAAACAGATCAGGTTCCAGCCCTCAGGAAACTTGGGATAATGGGAGGACAATAAACAAATAACTGGATAAAATAAATATACATTGTTATCAATGCTGGGTAGGAATTAAAAATGTTTTATATTCACTAATAAATGGGTGGGGATCTACTTTACATAGATCAACATCTATTTCAGCATGACATGACCTTCAGACTGGAACCTGAAGCAGGAAAAGGAGCCAGCTATGCAAAGTACTAAGGAAAAGTCACTCTAGGCAAAAGTCACAGCAAAAACAAGGCCATGAGGTAGAAAAGGCACTTAGCCCTTTGAAGGAACAAAACTGAGCAAGGGGAAGATGGTTGAGAATGCAAAAGGAGAAATAGGCAAAAGGAAGTACTCAGGGAGCCTTGTAGGCTATAAGAGGTTTGGGTTTAATTCACAGCCTGCCTATATGTAAAGGGGAAATAATAGGGTGATGGAGTGGAAGCAGGGCAGGAGCACCAGGATAATTCATTGACAAGTGAATACAGCAGCCTGACTGTAGAAAGCAACTTGGTAGAAGGAGAAGGAGATAAGGCTGGAGTTGAACATTCAGGTTACATTATGCAGAACTAAAGTTAGCTTCAACTTATATTTCCTGTAAGCAGTAGCATATTGTTTATTGTTTATCATAAGAATACATTTGTGAAATAAAACTGTCCAACATATTAGAGTAGGGAATGCAAAACCATGTAAAATGTGGTCCCCACTGATTTTACTGAATCAAACCTGAAAGTTGTGTCACAGGACAGTGATAGATCATTAAACAATAAACAAGTTTAAGAAAATTTGGCTGGATGATTTGCAATGAATATATTTGACATTTTTCCTCCTTCCTCCTCAATATTCATGCTCCATCTCCAGTGATGTTACCTAATCCCTTTCTCTGGCTACCCTTTGGCACATAAACATGATCTCCCCACTATGTCTCATCTAACACTAAGGAAACAGCCTCTCTGAAGCCACGTGATTCTCTCAAACTAAACTAAACCTCTCTCTCTCCTTTCAGAGTCAAGCTTCCTGGAAGACACAAGCACATTCCCTGTACCTACATCCCAGTCTCTAATTTAAACCATCTTCATTTGGCTCACTCCACCTTAACAAATCACTCCACTGAAATTCTTCTAAAGTTACCAGTTACATTCAAATTCTCAAATATAATGGATAATTTCCTTTTCTTATCATTCCTGACCTTATTTTTTCCTGATTTTCAAGGGTTTTATGTTGATTTGATAATGTTCTCCCACTTACTTGATCTTACTTGACATCATCTTTTTGCTATCCATCCTAACTCTCTGTTTATTCTTTCTCAGCTATTTCTCTCTCTACTTACCTCTTATATATTGATTTTCCACAAATTTCAAGCTCCTGCACATTCCCCTGCACTCTCTTTGGGTAACTTCATCCAGAACTATGGTTTAAATTCAATCAATCTGCCAGTAAGTTACAACTCTTCACACCTAGTCCAGAACACCCATCTGAGATTCACATCTGAAATTCCAACTGTGATATCATAACTATCTCAAACTAAACCTCTTCCCCCAAAGTTCTGCCCCTCTCTCTGGTCACAAGGAATGTTACTACTATCTGTGAATTTTTTAAGCCAGAAACCTGAAAGGTTTCCTTGACACCTCCCCTTCTGCACCCTTACATATAATTAGTAATGGAGACCTGTGAATTCTACGTCCTAAATAGATTTTCTTAACTTAGCCCTGCTTATTTTTCCTATTGTCCTAGTCTTAGCCAAGGTTTTCACTGCCTATTTCCTGGATATCTGACACCACCTTCCAAATGTTTACTTTTCCTTTAGACTAAACTTCTTCAAAGTTATCCTCTACACTGCTGACAAGATGATATTCATAAAATTCTAATTTGATGTTATCTTGTAGGAAATGTAACCTAAGGATTGCAATACACATCTTAATTTATCACAATATACTTCAGATTGTTTATGTAATGCAAGAAAATGTACAAACATTGCTTTAATATACCTCCATTTACTCCTTTATTTTTGCTCTTATTGTCATATATTGTATGTCTATAGATGTTAAAAACTGCAATCCAATATTATAATTATTCCTTTATAGAACCTCATATATTTTAAAGCAAACAATAAATAAGAAAATATGTAACTAAGGAGTCTATTATATTAACCCACATTATTTTTTTTCAATGCTCCACATTTCTCCCTAAAGATTTGAGTCAGAGTTTGGAGTAATTTCTTATCATCCTGAAATACTTCCTTTAGTATTTCCTTTAAGGAATGTATGCTATGTACAAATTCTCTCATTCTTTGCTTATCTGTAATTGTCTTTATTTCACTTTCCTTTTTGAGGGATAGCTTTGCTGTATATACAATTCTTGGCCAAGGCTTTTCTCTCAGAACTTTGACTATGTCAGCCCACATCCTCATGGCATCCAGCCATTAATCATAGTTATGCTTCCCTCTATGTAAGGAATTATTTTCCTTTGTTGTTTTCTAAATTTCTCTTTATCTTTGGTTTTCACAGTTTTTCTATGATGTGTATAGGTGTATATCTTTTTTATATTTATCCTATTTGGTTTTGTTGAGTTTTGGATGTGTAGATTAATGTTTTTCACTGCATTTGAAAAATTTTCAGTCATTACTTCTTTAAATGTATTTTATGATCTTTTCCACCACTCCTTCTGGGTGTCCCATTACGCGTATTTTGGTATATTTCATTTTATATTACAGGATTCTGAGGCTTTGTTCATTTCATTTGTCTTTTTTACTGATAATGAGAGGAGGAAATTTAAATTGATCTGTCTTCAAGTACTCTGACTAATTATTTTGCCATCTTGAAATCTGAGCTTTTCTACTGGATTTTTCACCCATAATTGTTTTTCATGTAATACTAAAATTTCAATGTGTTCCTTTTTATATCTTTTTTCTCTCCATTTTGAGGGTTTCATTTTGTTCTTTCATTGTAGCCCTACATTCTTTCATTCATTAACATGATTTACTTTAGTGTCTTGAACATATTTATAATCACTGCTTTGAACTCTCCTAATTCCAAGTCTGAGGATATTAAGAGACAATTTCTCTTGACTATGTTTTTGCTGTGTATGGGTCACTTCATTTATCTTGAAACTTTATCAATTTAGATGACATATT
The DNA here is from genome assembly GCA_026826555.1 of Tolypeutes matacus. Classification (NCBI taxonomy): domain Eukaryota; kingdom Metazoa; phylum Chordata; class Mammalia; order Cingulata; family Chlamyphoridae; genus Tolypeutes; species Tolypeutes matacus. The sequence goes on along the minus strand of JAKSZT010054101.1, from coordinate 602,294 downwards.
GTAGCCTGTCTGGGCTCTAACTTTTCCCATGAAAATTTTTGTTGGTGCTGCTCCCACTGCTCTTGTTGTTGTTGATTGTTTCTTTGTTCATTAATTCCTGTGACAACTTGAAGTTATTTTATGAATCCCAAAAAGAAATTAATCCATCCCTGTGTGTGAGAGACCCTTTTGAATGGACTGTCAGTGAGGCATGACTCAAGTTGAGTTTCTGCTCTCTTGCTAGGACTGATATAACAGACATAGAGTGAAACACACACAAGGAAAAGAGAGCCACCATATTTGACCCTGCAATGTGAAAGAAAGAACTACAATTTCACCCACAGCTTAGCTTCACGGAAGGGAGCACATGAAAGGCTCAAAGAACTGAGTTTCATGGAGAGATGTGCTGTATGCTTGATAACTTTTTGCTGAACTCCAGAAGAAAAGGGAGCAGCTGAGACTGATGTAGGAGGCTTGGAAAGTGAAAAGCTTATGACTGGTTGCTTAAAGATGTGCTCAAGGAGCTTGTTCCAGGAGTTGTGCTCCAAGAGATGGTGAACATGGAAAGGAAGGCAGAGACCTTGGCAGAGAATGGTGGGCATATTGATTCCATGTGGCCAGACAACAGGGACAACAATAGCTGACTTTGTGATAAAGTCTCTCTGATGGTGCCTTGATGTGAATATTTCATGACCTCAGAACTATAAACTTTTACCTCAAATAAATCCTCTAAATAAAAGCCAACTCTTTTCTGATACTCAGCTATGGCAGCCCTTTCACAAAATAAAACAGAAATTGGTACCAGGAGGGCCGGGTATCATTGCTTGCAATTACCTAAGATGTTGGAAAGGCTTTATAAGAGGGCAAGCTGCATTTTTGGAGGAATTGTGATATTATTATTTATAGAAAATGCCTCAATTTCTTTGAAAAGGCTATTGGTTAAAATATGTTTGCTAAAGATGAAAGATCTTAGTGAAAATGGTGAATCTATTATTGGAAACTGGAGAAAAAACAAATCTTGTTTTAAAGTTGCAGAAAACTTAACAAAATTGACTCCAGATAGTAGTTGTAAGGCAGAAATTGAAAATCATGAGCTTGGACATTTACCTGAGGAGATTTGCAGATTAATTGTGGAAAATGCAGCCAGGCATCTCCTTAGAGATTATAACAAAAAGTGAGAGGAAAGAGATAAATTAAGAACTGAACTGCTGGGCACAAAGAAACCAGAAATTGATGGCTTGGGAAATTCCAAGATTCCAGAAAACAAGCTCCCAGAAGAGACCTTTTAAATGAGAATCCAGCCTTTGGTCAAGCCCATGGAAGCAGTGGGACTGAAGAGGACCTGAGAAGAAGAAGACATCATTCTATAAATGACTCTCAGACCTTGAAATTTAATGGAGTTTGCCCTGCAGACTTTTGAAACTCTTTGGGACTAGTGATGTCCATTTTCCTTCCATTTTCCCTTTATGTTAATGCAAATGTTTATCCTATATCTGTTCCTCCTTCGTATATTGGAAGTTGATAACTTGTTTTATAAGTTTCATAGGGCTACTGCTACAGGGGAAGTTTGGCTCAAGACAAACTGCTTGCCTATAACTGATTTTGATGTGATTTTGTACTTAGAATTACTTTCCATGGAGAGTCTTCATAGATCACCATCTGGTGGTAGGATGGTAAACTGCAAGAAGTAAAAATAACTTTCTAGAGTCCCAGACCCCTTGAATCTGGTATACATCCCTTTAGTGAATTCCTGCCCTTGTTTTGAAAACTTAAGCTTGGCAATATTAAAGATTTAGAATAAGTTAAACCAAAACTCAAAGAGGAGCCATGAAACAAACCACTAGGTAAAAGAGAGTTTGACCATGAGTGTAAATTCACCAATATAATCAGAAGGCTAGACATCAGCAAAAAAATTACAAGTGATATGAATAATCAGGAATATATAGCCCAGCCAAAGGAACAAGTCAAAAATCATGGTGAGATGATCATGGTGAGATGCTAATTTAAGAATTTAAGAGAACTAATCAATAATGGTCACACAAATCTCCTAAATCCATTCAGAGAGTTAAAGGAAATTACAGCTAAACAAATAAAAGATATTCCAAATACTCTAGAGAGCATTAGGAGCAAGTTGAAACCCTTCAAAGCCTAGTAACAGACATATGGGAATGAAGGACACAATGGATGAGATTAAAATTACATAAGAGGAAGATGGCGTTAGTGTAGGAGGGCACACACTGCAAGCTCCCAGAGCAAGGTGGATTGGGGAATGGGTCCTGCCCGTGGGTCTGTGCTGTGCACACGTGGAGTGAGAGGCTTGAGACATCTATCTGGGCGGATCGGCGGCGTGGACCGAACGGTGGAGATTCGTGAGTTTTGAGGCTGCCGGTGGAGGTTGGCACAGGCGGCTGAGCCCCGCGGTTAGGGAAAAAAAAAATAAAATGGCCATTTTGAACCATAGGCAGGGCCAAAAAATTTTATTTTCTGGGGATCTGGCTGCCTGGCGCCCCTTGGAACTTGTGTAAACAGAGCAAACAAGCTAATCAGCACCCAGTGAAACGGAGGGGGGATTTTGGTCGGGCAACGCAGCTGATTTCCCTAGCCACCCAGGGATAAGACCAGGGCCGCTGCGGAGCCAGGAGGAAGGGACACTTCCCAAAAAAGGGAGGGCTCGGTTGGAAGACAGGAAAGGGTATTTTATATTTCTAGACATTGATCTGGCTGCCTGCACAACCTCATAGCTTTGGGGAGCAGATAAGCTGACCTGAAGCAGCATTAGGCTGAGAGAGACGCGAATCTGCACTCAAACTGATTTACTGAGCAACCCGGTGACGCTGGAGCTCGGCGCCAGAAGGGGCAGAATCCGCCATCTTTAGCACTCCTCACTGACTAACATCAGAGCTTCAGCTAACCTGGGGAGTCAGAAAAGTGGGACGTGCTTGATTAATTTCCACGGGCCCAGCTAGGGTTCCTTCCGTAAGGGGGTTGGTCTAGAGGAGGAATTATTTTGGGTCCTGCATTTGGCTTAAAAAAAAAAAAAAAAGTAATGTCACCTCAAAAAATGAAAAATAAATTCTTTTTAATTTAGTTTAATAGCTAAAACCTGCTTCAGGACCTGCATATAGAACCCTGTGGTGAAATTCATTGATAAACACAAGTAAGCAGGAAGGATCCACATGGACCCTAGGGGAATCATTGACCCCCCCTTAGCTCTGTTTGACTGCTTGCCGGTGTGGATCTTTGGTTTCTCTCTGATACTTTCTGGTCTATTGCAATTATTCACGCTTTCCTCCCCCTTTCCTTTTTCCTTCTATTCTTTTTTTTTTTTTTTTTAAATAGGTGCTGCCAGCTGGTCGATTATTTGCTGGGCTTCTTATTCAGTAATTTCCCACTCGCTGTATATATTGATTCTGTATTACAAACTATCGCTTATCCTTCCTGAACCTTTCTGCCTTCTGGTTTGTGTTGTGGCTCTTAGAGTCAACATTTTTTCATAGGCCCAAAACTTAAGGTTGTCAATTTCTATCCCAACTATTTTGTTTTCCTCTTCTTATTTTTTCTTTTTTTTATTAGTATTAACTTTTTCCTTTCAGACCTTTCTCTACTATTTCTCTCCCTCCTCATAATTCTATCCTTCTAAATCACTATATATATATATATATATAAATTCCTCCATTTGTTTTCCCAGTCCATTGTAGGAACTCCATATTTTTTCCTAGTATTCTACACTGCCTACACAAGTTAAATATTCATCTCATTAAGTCTCATATTGCCCCTCTTCTAACTTTTATCAATATTTCTATTATCCTTCTGCCTTCCTTACATCTTTTTTTTAATTATTATTATTATTTTATTTTTAAACAAATCTATTTTATTGGTACATATTTTTTTTTATTATGGGTAAAAATCAAAATTCTCACAATACATACAAACATTTGTAAAATGATATATACATATATATGCATATATGTGTATTTGCTTACAAAAATGTTATTTATATATATATATATACATATATTTTAAGAGGTGCTTAGATTACCTAAAATATTACACAGAAACCACTGGGATTCCTATTTGCCCACCTCCCACACCTCCCACCACATCCCACACAAACATCTAATAACATAGAAAGAAGCAAGGTAATAAAATAAGAAGAAAAACTGCCAAAGAGAAAACTTAACTCACACGCAGAACCAACAGCTAAATAAAATTCTAGAGCATAGAGAAAAGCTAATCAACTGAACAAACCCATTGAGATAATATGATGACCAGAGGGCAAAAGAAAAATACAAATGACTCTGAGAAACTGGAAAACATGGACCAGTCCAGTGCACAAAATAAAAACCAGGAAGCAATGCAGTACATCAAACAACTAATCAAAGTTATCCAAACAAATATCATGGACCAACTTAAAGAACTGAAGGAAGAGATTAAGGATATAAAGAAAACACTGGGAGAACATACTGAAGAAATAGCTAACACACCTAAAAAGGTAATGGATATGATGGCGAACAAAGACACAACTCAAGAAATGAAAAAGACGCTGGAATCACATGGCAGCAGAATTGAACAGGCAGAGGAAAGAATTAGTGATATGGAAGACAATTGAGTTGAAATCAAAGAGATTCTAGAAAAGATAGACAAAAAGATAGAAAAAATCCAGTATGGTCTCAGGGAAATAACCGAAAATGCAAGACGCACAAACATACGCATTATGGGCATCCCAGAAGGAGAAGGGAAGGGAAAGGGAACAAAAGGAGTGTTGAAGGAAGTTATGGCTGAAAATTTCCCAACTCTATTGAGAAAGATGGATGTGCTGATCCAGGAAGCACAGCGCACCCCAAATAGTATAAATCCCAACAGGCCAACTCCAAGACATATACTTGTCAAATTGTCCAATGCTCAAGACAAAGAGAAAATACTCAAGGCAGCAAGAGAAAAGAGAACCATCACATACAACGGAAGCACAATAAATTAAGTGCTGATTTCACAGCTGAAACCATGGAGGCAAGACGACAGTGGTATGATATAGTCAAAACACTAAAAGAAAAAAACTTCCAGCCACGAATACTCTATCCAGCAAAATTGGCATTCAAAAATGATGGAGAGTTGGAAATCACCAAGGACCAGAGAAACAGGTTAGGCACAAGGATATGGAAGTTAAACAACACACTCTTAGACAAAAGTGGGTCACAGAGGAAATTAGAAAAGAAATCAGTAACTACCTTGAAACTAATGAAAACAACAACACAACATATCAAAACCCATGGGATGCAGCGAAAGCAGTCCTGAGAGGGAAGTTCATAGCCATAAATTCATATATTAAAAAAGAAGAAAGAGCTAAAATTGAAGACCTAACTGCACACTTGGAGGAATTGGAAAAACAACAACAAACGAAACCTAAAGGAAGTAGAAAACAGGAAATAACCAAGATTAGAGCAGAACTAAATGAAATAGAGAATAAGAAATCACTGGAAACATTAAACAAACCCAAAAGCTGGTTCTTGAGAATATCAAGAAAATTGACAAACCCTTAGCCAGACTAACAAAGAAAAAGAGAGAACAGATGCAAATACATAAAATAAGGATTGAGCAAGGTGATATCACTACTGACCCCACAGAAATAAAGAGTATCATAAGAGGATACTTTGAAAAATTATATGCCAACAAGAATGACAATTTAGAGGAAATGGACAAGTTTCTAGAATCCCAAAAACAGCCAACATTGATGAAAGAAGAAATAGATGAACTCAACAGCCCAATTACAAGTAAAGAGATAGACTCAGCCATGAAAAACTTCCCAAATAAGAAGAGTCCAGGACCAGATGGCTTCACAGCTGAATTCTACCAAACATTCCAGAAAGAGCTAACACCAATTCTACTTAAGCTCTTCCAAAAAATAGAAGTAGAAGGAATATTACCTTACTCATTCTATGATGCCAACATTACCCTAATACCAAAACCAAATAAAGATACCACAAGAAAGGAAAATTACAGACCAATTTCTCCAATGAACCTACATGCTAAAATCCTTAACAAAATACTTGCTCATCGCATTCAACAACATATCTAAAGGATTATACACCATGACCAAGTGGGTTTCATCCCAGGTATGCAAGGATGGTTCAATATAAGAAAATCAATCAAAGTAATACACCGCATAAACAAACTGAAAAAAAAAAAAAACACATGAACATCTCTATAGATGCAGAAAAAGCATTCGACAAAATACAGAAATCTTTCCTCATAAAAACACTACAAAAGATAGGAATAGATGGAAACTTTCTGAAAATGATAAATGGTATATATGAAAAACTCAAAGCTAACATCATTTTCAATGGTGAAATCCTCAAAGCCTTCCCTCTGAGATCGGGAACAAGACAAGGATGCCCACTATCACCACTCCTATTTAACATTGTCTTAGAAGTACTTGCACGAGCACTGAGACAAGGAAAGGACATAAAAGGCATCCAGATTGGAAAAGAAGAAGTAAAAATTTCATTATTTGCAGATGACATGATCCTATACATAGAAAGCCCTGAGAAATCTACAACAAGGCTTCTAGAACTTATAAAGGAGTTCAGTAATGTTGCAGGCTATAAGATCAACACTCAAAAATCAGTAGCATTTCTATACACCAATAACCAGCAAACTGAGGAGGAAATCAGGAAAAAAATACCATTTACAATAGTAAATAAAACAATCAAATATCTAGGAATAAATTTAACTAAAGATGTAAAGGACTTATATACAGAAAACTACACAACACTGTTAAAGGAAATCAAAAAAGAATTAAATAAATAGAAAAATATTCCCTGTTCATGGATGGGAAGATTAAACATCATCAAGATATCTATCATACCCAAACTAATCTACAGATTTAATGCAATCCCAATAAGAGTCAACACTATATTTTTTAAGGAACTGGAAAAACTAACCACAAAATATATTTGGAGAGGCAAGAGGCCCCGAAATGTCAAAGATATATTGAAAAAGAAAAATGAAGTTGGGGGTATCACATTACCTGATTTTAAACATACTACAAAGCTACAGTGATCAAAACTGCGTGTTATTGGCACAAGGATAGACCTACTGACCAATGGAACCGGATTGAGAGTTCTGATATAGATCCTCGCATATACAGTCATCCGATATTTGACAAGGCCACGAAGTCCACTCAGTTGGGAGAGAGTGGCCTCTTTAACAAGTGGTGCTTGGAGAACTGGATATCCATATCAAAAAGAATGAGAGAAGAATACCATCTCACACCTTATACAAAAATCAACTCAAGACGGATCAAAGATCTAAATATAAGAGCCAAAACCATAAAAACCTTGGAAGATAATGTAGGGAAGCATCTACAGGACCTTGTAATAGGAAATGGTTTCATGAACTTCACAGCCAAAGCACGAGCAGCAAGAGAAAAAATTGATAAATGGTATCTCCTCAAAATTAAAAACTTCTGAACCTCTAAGGATGTTATTAAGAAAATAAAAAGGCAACCTACACAATGGGAAAAAATATTCAGCAACCATATATCTGATAGGAGCCTAATATCCTGCATATATAAAGAAATCCTTCACCTCGAAAATAAAAGGACAAACAACCCATATAAAAAATGGGCAAGTGACCTGAAAAGACACTACTCCAAGGAAGAAATACAAATGGCTAAAAAGCACATGAAAAAATGCTCAACATCACTTGCCACCAGGGAAATTCAAATCAAAACTACAGTGAGATACCATCTTATACCCATCAGAATGGCAGTTATTAAAAAAAGAGGAGATAGTAAATGTTGGAAAGGATGTGGAGGAATAGGAACCCTCATCCACTGCTGGTGGGACTGCGGTATGGTCCAGCCACTGTGGAGGACAGTTTGGCGGTTCCTCAGAAAACTAGCAATAGATCTTCCGTATGATCCAGCAATTCCACTGCTGGGTATATACCCAGAAGAACTGAAAACAAAAATACAAACAGATATATGCACACCAATGTTCATAGCGGCATTGTTCACCATTGCCAAAAGTTGGAATCAGCCCCGGTGCCCATCAACAGACGAATGGATAAGCAAAATGTGGTACATACATACAATGGAATATTACTCAGCTGTAAGAAGGAACAAAGTGCTAACACATGGAATAACGTGGATGAATCTTGAAGACCTTATGTTGAGTGAAGCATCCAGGCATTGAAGGATGAACAGTATATGACCTCACTGATCTGAACTGATGAAAGTGAGCAGTCTCTGAGAACCATTGTCTTAAAGATAAGTTAACAAAGGAGAGTAAGAGAAGAGCAGGCTTTGAACCATCACCCATATGGACATAATCTATGGTAAAGGGATAGAGTGTGGTTGCATGTTGGGGGATGGGGCAGATGAGTGGTAATGTTCATGGCTTTGGTGTTGCAGCACTGGTGGGTGGATGGATTAGCAATGGCTGGTTCAAATCCCCAGGGCATGTATCTGTGAATCTAGATATTCCATGGGTTGGGAGAGGGGGGTATCACGGGCCCTGGAGGGCTGGGGAGAAGGGAACAGTCAAGATCTAATGGGTTGTTTGGTGGTCATGTGGAAGGTTTTTCATTACCTTACAGTAATGGAGACAGGACATGGTAAATATCATCAAAATTATTAAACTGTATCATCTAAATTGTAAACTATACTGTAAATCACTGACAAATTTTAGTTACTATATTTTGCTATCGGCATAAGAGTTATAACAATGCTAACATCCAAAAAAAGGGGGGGGAGAGGAGTTAATATGGGGTGGGGAAAAGCGGGTGGTTTGGTATCTGGGAGTCTCTGACACTCCATGTGTGACTTTGCTTTGACCTAAAACTTCTTTGAAAATTAAATGTAAAATTGGGAGACAATGGGGATTGAGAGGAGGAAGGTTTCATGACACACCAGTGATCCAATAACACAGTGATAAAGGGAAGGAAAAAAGGGAAAAAAGAAAAGAGAAAGGAAAAAATGAATATATATATATTTTAAACGCATTTCCTTTGCTTTTTTGCCCATTTTTTGAATGTCCCAATCCACTAATTATATATTATTTTGTTTTGTTCTTTGTTTGATTATTTGGTTTTTTTCCTTCTTTCTTTTTTTTTTTTCCCTGAGTTTCCTTAAGTTTGTCTCTTGCATGTATGCTTATCACAATTGATTCTTTTCCTAGTAAATTTATTTGATTATTTTATGGACTAAATGTTCATGGGGGATTTGGATCACAGAGGGGTTACAATGGGTACTGTGGGGGATTATTGGGGGGTGTTTCGTGGGGATTGGTTCATCTGAATATACATGAAAGGTATACAAAATCATTCAAAGGATCGGGGGATGGGGCATGGTCATGATGGGTGCATAATCACACAATAAATGAGGGAATCTGAATTCCTAGCCTGGAGAGCTCTGTCACAGTCTCCAAGGGAGCAACAATAGTCCTCTGAGTGTAGGGACAGTGCCTGTCAAAATAGGATGACCCACTGATTTTTTTTTTTAATTGATGACTACCCTTGTGAGTCTTTGCTCTTGTAAATGAGACTTAGCCTGCAGTTGTGGGGTGCCTAAGGGTTGCCACCTGAGAGCCTCCTTGTTGCTCAAATGTGGCCACTCTCTAAGCCAATCTCAGCATATGATTGCATTACCTTCCCCCCAACGTGGGACATGACTCCCGGGAATGAGCCACCCTGGCAACGAGGGATTAATACCAAGTGCCAACTGGCAGCTTTGCGCAGTGGCAGTATCATAGCCAATGAGGTTTATCCGAGGCACGATTATTGCTAATTGAAAACTTTTCCCAAGTGCCAACTGGCAACACAAATGGAAAAAAGACTTTGAATAAAAGGGAGAAATGGTAAAGACAAATGTGTTCAAGTGGCTAAGAGACTTCAAAGAGAATCGGGAAGTCATCCCAGACGTAACTCTTACGCACTCCTCAGTAGGAGCTCATAGAACATCTAATTGCCTATCACCCCAGTCAATGGGGTTCCTGAGAGCTCTGGAGTCACCCTGGTCCTATATAAGGGGAAATAGCCCCAGAGACTGATGCCTTATCAGTGGGTTCTATTTTGGATTCTGTGCTCCTGAGAGTGACAGAATTAGACTCAAATAAGTCCTCCCTGCACATGGCTCACCAGTCCCTTCTATTCAAACCTATAAGCGATGCTGGAGTTTTTAGGTATACTTCCAGAGACTGGAGCCTCCCGCCTACCTATGTGCCAGGTGTGCATGAAATCTAGGTGGAGCTGCAACTCCTACCCTATAGCTCAATGGACTCATCCAAGTCACCTGGTGAGGAGACAACGATGGGAAATGGCCATCCCAGGGAATGGAGAGGGCCTGCATCTGCAGGCAGGATCATCCCACCCACCATATCCATGGGATATAAGCCCTCTGTCACTTGGAGTTGGAGTGGACATCACCATTCCAGTCCCCTCAGAATTGGGGGAAGAACTATGGACTAGAGTGGACTTGATGGTATTCTTTTGTTCACATATGGTGATTCTAGCAATGCAAGAAATTATAACAATGAGGTGGAGCCAGTGGACACTTGACAATTTTGGGGTAGGGAGGGGACGAGCAGTTGAAATACAGTGGCTTCTTTGGGAGTTGGAGGTTGTCCTGAATACTGTTGTGACAACGGATGTAGGCCATTTTAAATCAGCACACACCACTCAGAACTGAGTGGGAGAGAGTGTGGTCTACAGTGTGAACTGTGGTCTATGGTTGGTGGGAAGGCTCCAGGATGTGTAAGTTCATTGAGGGTGGTGGGCCACACTGTGGGAGATGTTTGTGTGGGATGTGATGGGAAGTGTGGGTGGTGGGCAACAAGGGAATCCCAGTGGGTTCCGTGTAATATTTTGGGTAATCTAAGCACTTCTTAAAATATATGTATGTATATATATATATATATATATATATATATATATATAAACAACATTTTTGTAAGCAAATACACATATATGCAAATATATTTATATATCATTTTGCAAAAAAAAAATTACATAAGAGGCATATAACAGCAAATTTGAATGGGCTGAGAACAGAATTAGTAAATTAGAAGACAGAGCTTCTGAAATGGAAACGATAAGAAAACAGAAAAATAAAAGAATGAAAGAAATTGAACAGGTTTCCAGGGAATAGAATGACAGTGCAAAATGTTCAAACATGTTGCAAGTGTCCCAGAAGAAGAAAAGATTGGGAAAGGGGCAGAAAGAATAATTGAGGTAATAATAACTGAAAATTTCCAAATCCTTATGAAAGACACAAATAATATCCAAGAAAGGCAATGTACCCCAAACAAAATAAATCTGAATAGACCTACTCAGAGATACCTACTATTCAAAATGTCAAATACCAGATATAAGGATTGGGTTCTGAAAGCAGCCAGAGAAGTGCAATGCATCATATACAAGCAAAACTCAATAAAACTAAGTGCTGATCTCTCATGAGAAACCATGGGGGTGAAAAGGCAGTGGTATGATATAGTTAAGGTACTGAGAGATAAAAACTGCCAGCCAAGATTTATTTATCCAGAAAAACTATCCTTCAAAATTATCAGAATGAATTTAACGTCTTCACAGTCAAACAATAGCTGAGTGGGTATGTTAACAAAAGACCATATTTACAAGAGATACTAAAGGGACTGCTACAGCCTGAAAGGAAAAAACAGGGGCAAGAAACTTGGAGGAGAGTATAGAAATAAAGGATATTGGTAAGGGTAACTTAAAGGGTAAAAAGACAGAGAATAGTAAGATATAACATGGAAAGCCAAAGGATAAATTCGATGAAGTATGTAATGCCTTTACAGTAATAACATTGAATATTAATGGATTGAAATATCCCAATAAAAAGGCATAGACTGACAGAATGGATAAAAATTATGAACCATCTATATGCTGTCTACAAGAGGCCCAGCTTATATACAAGGATACAATCAGACTGAAAGTTAAATTTTGGAAATAGATATTCCAAGCAAACAGTAACCAAAAAGATCTGGAGAATCAATACCAATATCAGAGAAAATAGATTTTAAATGCAAAACTTATAAGAGATGAAAAAGGCCACTGTGGACTACTTAAAGAGGAAATTAATTAGGAAGAAATAAAAATTATAAATGTTTATGCACCTAAGCAGGATGCCCCAAAATACATGAGACACACTATTAAAACTGAGGGGAGAAATAGATGTCTCTACAATTATTGTTGGAGACTTCACTGCACCACTCTTAGAATTGGATAAAACATCTGGACAGAGGATAAATAAGGAAACAGAGAGCATGAATAAAATGATAAATGAAATAGACCTAATAGACAATTATAGAAAATTACACCCCTAAACATCAGGATATGCATTCTTCTCAAGTGCTCATTGATCCTTCTCCAGGATAGAGCATATGTTTGGTCTCAAGACAGGTATCAGTAAATTTAAAAAGATTGAAATTATACAAAGCACCTTTTCTGATCATAGTGGAAATTGTATGGCTGGAGAAAATTTATCTACCACTCATCCAGCATTCTTAACTAATTTTGGCTGTTTATGGCATGGCGATGAAGAAAACGGCAAGATGTTAACACGGATGCAATTCATTGGAGCACTTCCTGAAATAAGAAAAAAAAAAAAGAGGTAGAGAAACCAAGGGTGAGATACTACCTAGGATGTTACATCTAAACAGAGTACTTCTCCTTCCTGTCCATATGATCATCCAAAAGGTTTCTAGTGAAAAGGATGATGAACTTGCAGAGATGAAGAAAACAGGAAATAAATAGGGAAGGGTTCATGCTGAAGAGCAGAGAGATTGTATCAAAAGGAAAAGCTGCATTCTAAGACACTGGACTGATTGTACAAGAATTTTGGATTTTACATTTCAAAAGTCTGTATCAATACTTTCCACAGCAGGAGGAAATGCAGCTGGAAAGAGAGCCCCCTCTTCAAAGGGGGAGATTACAGGAAAAACCATGCCTTTCAAGCTTTGGAGCCCACAGGTGTGGACAGGACCCTTCCTGGCAAGCCGTGCATGTCTGAGCTCCAGCGCAGCTCGCTTGACTCTGGGTATTTTGCTTGGAAGGTTGTGGGGTCAAAAGCATCCTCTGATACACACTGCTCCATGTCATTGAGAGGAGCCCAAGCACAGCAGGCTCAGAGAAGAGGCACTTCCCAAATGATTGAGAGCTTGCAAGAAAAACTGGCCTTCCTACCCAAGAGGGCCAACCTGACCACCTGATGAAAATGAAGGTAGTGAGCTCCATGTCCCAGATGAGGCTCCTGGAATCCTAGAGCACTAAGTTTAGGAAGAAGGCCATAGGTCTCAAGGACCAGGAGTCCTGTGTGTCTTTGAAGGGTGGGAACCCAGTGCAGAAAGGGGGCTGCTCAGACTACATCCCTAAGGGCTTCATCTCATGGAAAGAAATAGGATGTCTGACCACACAGTGAAAGGAAGAAAGTCAATCAAAACTTCTTGTGGCCAGATTTGTGTGATCCTAGCAGAGTGGAGTGGGTGTGATGAAATGGCAGTGAAGCTTGGATTTTGCTAAATATTTGAGGAGTACCAGCCTGTAGCAGTTTGGCATTGTTTATGAATTGCAAAAATAGATATTAGATTATGTTTGTAAACTGGTCTGTTCCTCTAGGCATGATTAAATTATGATTGGGGCTTTGATTGGGCCATGTCAGTAGGACATTGAGCCCCCACCAACTTGGTGGGATGGGACTCACAAAGAAACCACACAATAGATAAGTGAGGTTGGAATTTTGATCTGGAGCTTTGGAAGTAAGAACATGGGAGAGAGCAGAGCAGCTGAGCCTGGAGAGAATAGAGTCCTGGGGAGAGAGACAAAGCCTTGAGAAACTTGCAGAGAGAGCAGAGCAGCTGAGTCCACAGAGAAATGAGCCACATGAGAGAGACAGACTTGTCCCAGTCTACAGCTGATAGTGGAAGAACCTGGGACCACAGAGCCTTAAGACAAAGCCTGAACCCTTGCAAATGTCAGCAGCCATCATGCTCCAACATGTGGCAACAGACATTGTGGAAAGAAATAACTTACACTTTATGGCCTAGTAACTGTAAGCTTCTACCCCAAACAAATATCCTTTATAAAAGACAACAAATTTCTGGTATTTGGCTGCCTGAATGGCTCACTTTTCCATTGGAAACTGCTGGATTTTAGTGTATCCATATGTCCATTGCCACTGCCACTTGAAAAATATTCATTCATGCAGAATTGCTTTGTGGAGATAAAGCAACAGTCACCTGAAACCATCTCTTTTATAGCATGAAGGCTTAACACCTGTATTTAAAAATGTGTTTTCATAGAAATTCTCTGTACTGGTCAGAAAAAAAGGTGTGCTGATACAAAATACCAGATATCTGTTACCTTTCATAGAGGGTGTTTATTTGGGGTAGTACCTTACAGTTACCAGGCCATAAAGTGTAAGTTACTTCCCTCACCAAAATCTGTTGTTATGTGCTGGAGCAAGATGGCTGCCAATGTCTGCAAGTGTTCAGGCTTCCTGAGTTCCTCTTTACTGGGGGCTTATTTCTTTCTGGGTTCAGCTGCGCTGCTCTATCCACAGGCCAGCTGAGGACTATTAAGCAAACAGATCATCTCTCTTCCTGGGGCCTCTGCTGTGTCTAATGGAGTCTTCCATCCTTCCTCACATATCTGCTTCCCTGTGTGCTTACTTCCCAGACTCCAGGATCAAAACTCTAATCTCCTTTTCTGCCATGTCATTTTGTCTGTGAGTCTCTGCCCACCAAGCGGCCAGGGACTCAATGTCCTACTGATGTGGCTCAATCAAATCCTTAATCATTTTCTAAACAAGTAAAAGTGAAGTATCTGGATCCATTCAAATGTAATATGCCCAAAGGGGCAGGCCAGTTTACAAACATAATCTAATATCGATTTTTTGAATCCATAAACAATGCCAAACTGCTATACTCTACTTGCTGATTGATTTGGCAAAGTTGGTAAATGATTTGGTGTCAGTCTGTTTCTGAGTGAAAATTTAAACATGGTAGATCTAGTGGAATAATTTTGAAAGAACTGAATGCCATAATTCTCCCCTTCTGCGTCTCCACAGCCTGGATTCCATGCTCAGGTTTAGGGGTTTGAGATGTAGGCTGTGGCCTCATGTCTCAGAACTTTGAATTTAGGGGAAATGTGGGATGAATATACCATAATCCATTTCTGCTCAGTTTTGACCTGCTGCTGCTGGCAGTGACTGTGTATAAGTAACTTGCCATTAGAGAATAAAACAATATATTTGAGTTGTAAAATATTAAAACATGTACTATAATGTACCAGGTGTATTCTTTTCCTGGGAATGACATATTTTGATCTTTTGAAAACATGCCTTGTGTGCTTTGTACACAGTGTTATCTATTTTTATTTTCTGAATGGATGCTTAGGAATTCTTTATATGAAAATAATTGCTGGTTTAAAATAGAACATTTTAATGAAGTAACTATATTTCTTTTTATAAAAATGTTATTTTTCTATGATGTAAAAAATTGTTAGGTAACAGATTTTTAATGAAGAATTATTTTTTATATATATTTTAAAAACAGTGTTTTAACTTTATTTTAATTTTCAAAATGATTTAGGAAAATGGGAAAATATAATTCTACAAAGAAAAGCTTAACTTAAATTAAATGATTGCAAATCACTTGAACGCAAAAGAATATAATTAGTAAAGAAAGTTAACATTTAAATAAACATAGTAAAATACTTGGAAAATGAAGGAACATAATTTCTTAAATATTTATTGAACAGCACAAGAAATAAAAACTGCATTTTCAGATTATGAAGATGAATATTTAAAGGAAATTTTAGCAAAATATCTGATAAAATTTATGCAAGGTCACCAAATTTGACCTTACTCTATTAAAAACGTTAAAAGAGCAAATAATTTAACTGAAGAATTTGTTTCTTTTTAAAGGATGTAAGAAACTTGTAGAAATCAGGACACAGGATATGATTTTTTAAATTGTACCGAAATTGCACAAAGAAACACTAATTACTGAACCTAGTTGACAGTCATGGAATGGTAGGATTTTCAAATCAAATCATCAGCTGGTAGACACAAAGAGATATTACTGCATACATATAATAAATCTCATTAATTTACAAAACTTCAGGTCTTAAAATATAGCTAGATGATATTCCTGATTTCATTCATGCACCAGGAAAACATTTATATTCCAAATTTAAATAACAAAGGAATGATTGATGTTTATAATGATGAATGGAGCCAAGAGCTGCAAAAGAGATAAAGAAAATGACTAAAATTGTGTATATTTATGTAATATGTACATGCACATACCTAAGATTAGACTAGAAGGCCATGAAAAAAACTATTCAAACTGCTTAGTATGACTGTTTTCTTTAATATTTAAAAATATATTCAAATTATCTTCAATGTTCACAAGTACTTTTTTCTATAATTTAATTCTATCACAAGATTATAGTTTGCTGTAAGATCAAATATTATAATGCTGACTTGCCTTTTTAGCTCTTTATTTATTTATGAGTAAGATTAACCAAAAGTATTTGTAAAATACCAGTGAAAATAGTCATAATAAAAGATACTGTGCACTCAAACTTTTTTATTTTATATAGGTGCTATGATGATAGTGGCCGAATTTATTAGAATGATATTAAATACTTTTGTGCATCAACTACTGTAATCTTTACAAAAACTAGGAATTTAGAATTATTATTTTTCTTTTAACATTTAGTATCATATATTTAAAATTCCAGTGACTTACCTAAGGCAAATTTGGAATTTAAACCCTGGATTGTACATTTCAAAACAGCACACATTACAACTGGGCTTTACTTGTTTTCTAGAGAATAAATGTAATGTCTTCTGAAAGTACTATCCATAATAAAATTCTTTGACACTTGAATAAGAATGGGGGCATCTATTATACAGATTGAAAGATACCACATACTATATTTTTGCATATTAGTTGCCCTAAAAACTACATATATTTAAACCACAACTTTAACAGATATTTGATGTCCTCCAATTACCATGTAGATTCCTGAAAATATATTCCTGGAAATGTTCAAGATCATATTGGGCAAGTGAGAGTATCTTAAAAGAAAGGCCAGCTAATTAAATGTCACTTGCATATTTAAAGTGAACAAGTAAACACCCAAATATGAGAGAAAGAAAAGATGACTTAAATATTCAGCATTGCTGTCATCTCACTTGCTGGAGCCCACTCTCCTCTGCATGACTCTATTGAGAAAACTTTCCACATCTTTGTTCCTGAAGCTGTAAATGAGTGGATTCAGCATGGGGACCACAATAGCATAAAACACAGAGGCCACCTGAACTTTCCCAAGAAGAAGGAATTCTTTGGTTTTAAATATGTAAACTTCGCTGTGCCAAAAAAAGATGGTGAGTCCCAGAAGGTGGGAGGCACAAGAATAGAAGGCTTTGTAATTTCCTAAAGGAGAATTAATTTTCAGGATTGTAGACAGAATGGATACACAGGAAGCAGAAATTGTGATGAGACGCCATTACATTTAAAACAGAAAAAAATGAATATCTTGATCTTGGTGTCATGAATGTCAGAGTAGGAAAAGGCTAAAATTGAGGTTAAATCACAGAAAAAGTGATAGATTACATTGGATTTGCAGATATGCAAACTGTTCATGTAAAGAATGAATCAGTAAAACCAAACACATATGATTCGGTGATGAGGGCACAGAAAAGTCCCATAGACATATAACAACTGGGTAGTGTAGAGGTTTGCAGATAGCTGCATAGTGTTCACAGGCCATTGATGAAAGAAGGGAAACATATGAGACAACAAAAAGACAAAAAAGTACATCTGGAGGAAGCAGCCAATGAATGAAATATACTTGGTGGAAGT
>JAKSZT010054101.1:567168-577564 GCA_026826555.1 Tolypeutes matacus | reverse complement strand
AGAGACATGTCTTAAGAGATATTAATATTCCTGTTCAGTGACTCACCGGCAGAAGAGTAAAAATCAAACAATGTCTCAAATATTCTAGTAGCCTTTAGAATATTTAAGCTCTTTGAATATTCATACAGTGGCTAAGTAACATAACTAGTGTTTCATATTCTAGTGATTTATATTCAACATTACCAATAAAATTGTAGTTAGGAAATTTCTAACTCTCTACAGTAAGTTAAGTTAAGGGCCTCCATGGTAACAACAATCCTGGTTTGATTTAGACAATTCCATTTTTAGCACTGAAAGGCTCATGTTTTGGACCATCAGTTCCAGTTGCCCCTGGACAAACAGGCTGTAGTGGATTCTTGATCAATGCACTCATTCAAACAGATTCTGAAAGTATCAGCTTAAAGTTGATTCCCTCCACAATACTTGCATTGGGTAGGTGAAAAGAAACCTTGGTAGGGATTGGGATGGCTCTTGGTGGCCACTAGATGTTTTGGGTTAAGGGAGCCCAAAATTACACCCTCTCCCCAGGGCCAGCATACATTTAATACCCAGTTAATGAAAAGGTAGAAGGCACATCCCTGTTTCTCAATCCAGGTCATCTTTGAAGGGCCTTCCCAGCTCCAGAACTCCCTGTATTAGTCAGTGCTCTCTAAGGAAACAGTTCTAAGAGGAGAAAACTCTCATGACGTTGATGTTGAACTCCCCAAGGGAATCTGGTGGACTGAAGTAGACATAGAAATTCTTCTCTCGTTGTTGAAATAATCACTTCTCCTTTTAAGGCCTTCAACTGATTGGATGAGATTTCTCTCTAGAAGGCAATCTATTTTGTTGATTGTAGATGTAATCAGCTATAGATGCAATAAACACACTAATGGTTTAAATCCACCAAATACACTCACAAAAACAATCAGGCCAGTGCTTGCTTGACCAAATTACTGGACATCATAGCCTTGTCAACACATGAAACTTAATCATCACACTTCCTGTGTGATCGGCTGAGTCCACTGTCACAAATGACTTGCAACTGAACTTCTCTTTTTCCCAAGCCTGCTTTCCTCACTGATCCAATTTGAAAGCCCTCCCCAATAAACTCCTACAGTCATACCTCAGATTACAAGAGTCCCAAGAAACCTGACCTACAAAGTGTGTAAAAAAAAAAAGTGCAATCATTTTAGGAAAGAGACATTTAGGAAATGACATCTTGGAGCTGAGTCATCTACCACTGGCTGAGAATGAGGAATGTCTCACTAATGGTAGGCCCAGAACTGAGAGTCCTTGGTCCAATAGCAGTGCAATTGTAAACCTTAACACCTGGAGAACTGGAAAAGAATGCACAGCAGGGTACAAAATTTCAGGTATCTCAGAAGGTCAAAGAAGTAATCATTTAAAGACAATGGAACTGAATGGTTGTTGCTGGCTACTATATATACATTTAAAATAAAGACAATAAAATACCAAGGATCATTAATCACTAATTTAATGATGGGTGTAAAAGCCAGAGAACTTCCTTGGCAGTTGATAATGAGATTCTCATCTCTTAGAGCCAGACAGCAAAAAACCTGAAGATCAGGCTCAGAGCTTAAATTAGAAGTGAGTAGAACATCAGTGGAGGCAGAATCCTCAAACCTAGCAAGTGAGTCTTGTGAAAGTTATGGCCTTATTTGGGAATGAATGTGATCAGGAGACTATAGATAAAGGTGTATGCATCAAAGTTCTTTAAAGTCCTTGAAACCCTAGATGTCTTCTAAACATTTTGGGTCTTCAGAAGTGGTTCATTACTCATCCACCCTGGTTTGAAGACAATACAGATATTTTTGTCTTGCAAAAAATACCACACACCATTCCCACAGGATCATAATAACTTTCTTGAGCCATAGGGGTGGATGCAATGGGAGAGGACAGGTGAAATTAAATGGAGCAAAGATAAAAGTAGTCAATATTCCTATGATACTCTTTCAGGTAAGGAAGTATCTCCATCTAAGTATCAAAAACCTATACAGTTAATTCCATATATAGACTAGGAGAGGAGCTTTTGTAAAATATGAGAGAAAACATTCTAGCAGTTGTACTAGGGAACAAATTATATTACCTGCCATTTCTCTTCACACATTCATGAATCAAATCCTATCATTTGATTAACCAAAAGATGAAACAAATATCTAGATATCCTTCTACCACTTCTACCACCACTCACTTCATCAGAAAGTCATTCCCGAATACCCCAATCCTAAATTAGTATCCCTAGTTGCCTCTACTCTTTTTTATAGTATGTTTTAATATTCTTCATAAATTTTATCACAGTGAGATGTGATAGTTGTTTGATTAATCAAACAATTCAGGACTTCCAAAGACAAAAAATGCACCAGACAGTATTAAACAGCCAAGAATGACTTTATTCAAGGGGCTTCTAAAGCAGAGGAGAGTAGAAATAAATTTCAATGAAACAGAGACAGCAAGCTATTAAAAGGTTGGAGGAAAAGCTCTTAAAATCAGTAATGGGGTTAATCAGCGGGATGGATGAGGGATTTAATGAGGTTGCACTTAGCATGGCTCCATTCCACAGAGAAAGTTGAGGGATTTTCTGAGATTGGGATTACCCCACTTCATTTGGAATGTTTTCCTTTGCAGTAATTAATCCATGTGGATTCTGTAAGGACTAGGAGTGAGGAAGAATATAAGGAAATACCCAGGTAAGAACTCCTCAGGTTCCTGGATAGCTCTGGTGAGAGCCAGAGAGAAGGAAGAGGTCAGGGTAACTTTGATATTTAGAATAGCTAGGATCTGAAGTTGTCTTTTTTCTTATTTTCCCCTTCAGACTCAATTGTTTTACTCTGCAGCTCAACACCTATAAGGTTGATTTCAAGGTAGTCAGGAGAGGAGAGGGAGCAGGTAGTAGCATGTGAGAAGTGATGCTCATAGCTTGATCTAGAAAAAGTAAAACAGATTTTTTCACTACCGTTACTGATTTGACAATTTATACCCAGTACTTCCCCTAAATCCTCATCTATGCTAGGTACTTGCATTTTGTGTCAAATGAATGAATAAATGAAAGAAGTTAGTAGATTATGAAACTCATTGAAGAAACATTCCTCTGTATATAGCGGCAGTATTTTAAAACCACCTTGAGAATAATATAAGGGGGTGAGTTATTAGAAACCTTTGCAACTTGGTCAGGAAGGAGAGTCTGGGAAATAAACTTGGCCATCTAAGTCTCTGACACAAATAACTAAAATCAAATTTCAAATTGGGGACATTACTATTGATCTTGCAGAAATAAAGAGAATTAGAAAAGTAATATTATGAACAATTAATTGCCAAAAAATTAGATAATCAAGGTGAAATGGACATATTTCTATAAATATACAAATATCTCAAAGTGACTCAAGAAAAATAGAAAATCTCAACAAACTTCTAAGAAGTAAAGAGTTTGACTCAGTAGTCAAAAACAAATGCTCAAGACCAGAGGGCTTTACTGGTGCATTCTACCAAACACTCAAAGAATTACCAACTCTTCTCAAATTCTTCCAAAACTGTAAAGAGGGAAAGCAATCCCTAACTTATTCTAAGAAGCTAGGTTTACACTGTTACCAGAGTCAAGTAAAGATAGCATAGGATCAGAAAATTTGAAACCAATTACCCTTATGAACAAAAAATGTAAAAATCCTAAACAATAAGACAACCAGCAAGATGGCAGCAGAATAAGGAGCTCCTAGTGTCAGTTTGTGCTACAAGACAGTGATCACCCAGAGCTACCTAAAACACTTGTTTGGGGGTTCCAGGAGACAAGAAGAGCATCCTGCAACATCCTTGAAAGAATGGAAGGAGGAGACTGCACCTCTGCAGAGGACATTCATAATTTGAGCACTCCATGCCAGTGAAGCTGGTGCCTATCCTCCGCTGGTGGCACAAGCTGCTGGAATTGGCCACTCCATGTTCCAAAAATGGGGGAGGAATAGACTACTGGGCACCAACATGAGCTAATGATTAGGAAACTTGATTGGCTAAAGTATAAAACAAGAATGGCTAAAGTGTGGATATGTACAAATCAGAAAGAGGCTGGTAGCCACAATTTTAACCCTGCCCCCAACATGAGGGGAAGCAGGGCTGACTGAAAGACACAATGATGGTAGTGACCAGCTTCCTTCCATCCAGATTGATTATAGCTCTAGCCAAAGCCCCAGCACCACCTCCAGTTGGGAGGAACCTGGGGGGAACTGTGTCTGCCTCTCTGGGAAAATACAGACCACACCATGGAGGTTGGTGATCATTCAACTATGGTGGCACAAGCCACCTTGGGAGCTGTTCTGTAGTTGGTGTTGGATGATCCATTTCCCAAAAACAAGAGAGAGAGAGACAGTTGGCCAATACTTCAGCTACTGATTAGTAAATTTGACGAGTTGAAGTATAGTCCTAAGAACAGCTAAAGTTTGAAACTCTCGGGGTCAGAAAGAGGGGTAGCTGCCATTTTGATGCCTTTCCCGGCATGAGGGGAAGGTGGACTGAGTGAAAATCACAGTGATATTAGGGACTGGTTTCTTTCACCCAGATCAGCCTGCAGTCCTAGCCTAGGCTTCAACCAGACCTCCAGCAGGGAGGAGGCTGGCAGACCCTGCACCAGCCTCTCTGGGTAATTGCAGGTATATTCAGCTGGTACAGACTGAATATTCAGAAATCTACCAGAGTAACTGCAGTCATTTTGGACCAACATGGCATAGACTGCTGTCCACACCTGCAGCTCCATTCCTGCCCCAGGCAGGGGAGGAAGGGGTAAAAAGCTTCATCTTAGCAACTAGAGTTTTTCTTAGTCTTTCTTAGCAACTAGAGTTTAGGCATGAATGACTTGGATTATTACACACATCGGTGGATATGCCCCTACCACTGGCAAAACTGAAAGTCAGGAGAAGCTTTATCTTTCCTTTGGGCAATGAAGTGAGCTTGAGCCTCCACAGCTTACAACACCAACTACATCCTTGTCTCCTACTACACAACCAGTCAGGGAGAAAGAGCAAGAAAGCCCTAAACTAAAGAGAGAAACTGTACTCAGGATAAATACATCTAGTAAGCCATTTGCCAAGATGGCAACAAAAAATTTAAAAACATACCAAGAAACAGGAAGATATGGCCCAGTTAAAGGAATGAGGTAAAGCTCCAGATGACATAAAGGAGTTAGACAACTAATCATAGATGTTCAAAAAATATCCTTAATAAATTCAATGAGATGGCTAAAGAGATTAAGGATATGAAGAAGATACTGGGTGAGCACATAGAAGAATTTGAAAGCATACATAGAAAAATAGCAGATCTTTTGGAATGAAAGGCACAGAAAATGAAGTTAAAAATACACTGGAATCATATAATAGCAGATTTGAGGAAGCAGAAGAAAGGATTGGTAAGCTTGAAGAAATGGCCTTGGAAGGTGAACATACAAAAGAACTGATTAAGGAAAGAATGGAAAGAATTGAATAAGGTCTCAGAGAAATAAATGACAGCAAGAGATGTGCAAACATATGGGTCATGGGTGTCCCAGAAGGAGAAGAATAGGGGGAAAGGGCAGAAGCAATGTTTGAATAAATAATGGAAGAAAATTTCCCAAACCTGTTGAAGGACATGGATATCCACGTCCAAGAAGAACAACATACTTCCATCTAAATAAATCCAAATAGAACTCCAAGACACATACTAATCAGAAGGTCAAATGCCAAAGAAAATGAGAATTCTGAAAAGCAATGCATAATATATAAGGGATACCCAATTAGATTAAGTCCCAATTTCTCATCAGAAACCATAGAAACAAGAAGACAGTGTTATGATATATTTAAGATGCTGCAAGAAAAAAAAACTTCCAGCCAAGAATCTTATATTCAGCAAGATTGTCTTTCAAAAATGTGGGTGAATTTAGAATATTCACAGATAAACAGAAACTGAAAGAGTATGAAACCAAGAGACCAGCTTTGCAGGAAATAATAAAGGCTGTACTATATTCTGAAAAGAAAAGAAAGGAGAGAGAAGC
This sequence comes from Tolypeutes matacus, assembly GCA_026826555.1. Taxonomy (NCBI): domain Eukaryota; kingdom Metazoa; phylum Chordata; class Mammalia; order Cingulata; family Chlamyphoridae; genus Tolypeutes; species Tolypeutes matacus. The sequence continues at coordinate 571,554 of JAKSZT010054101.1, read as the reverse complement.
TTGGAAGAGAGTTTAGATATAAAGATTATATCAGTAAAAGTAACTAAAAGTCTCAAATGAGTGGTGAAAATAAAATATGGCAGATACAACCCAAAGGTCAAAATGGGTGAAATAAGACCTGCCTTTACAGTAATAACATTTAATGTTAATGGATTTAATTCCCCCATCAAAAATCACACTGGCAGAATGGATAAGAAAATAAAAGTCACCTAGATGCTGTCTGCAAGAGACTCACTTTAGACCCAAAGAAACCAATAGATTGAACGTGAAAGGCTTGAGAAAGGTATTCCATGCATTCAGTAACAAAAAAGAAAAACAAACAAACAACAACAACAACAAAAAACAAAGCTGGAGTACCTATACTTATATTAGATAAAATAGACTTTTAAAAGATACTAGTAATGTTCAATCTGAGGAGGAAGTCATGAAAAAAAACATTCCACTTACAATAGCAGCTAAAAGAATAAAATATTTAGAAATAAATTTAACCAAGGATGTAAAGCACTTCATTCAGAAAACTACAGCTCATTGTTAAAAGAAATTAAAAACAACCTAAATAATTTTAAGAATATTCCATGCTCACAGATTGGAAGTCTAAATATCAATAAGATGTCAATTCTACCCAAAATGATATGCAAATTCCATGCAATCCCAATAAAAAATGCACCAGTATTTTTTAAATAAATGGAAAACATGATGGCCAAGTTTATTTGGAAAGGTAAGGGGTACTGAATAGCCAGAAAACTATTAAAAATGAAGTTGGAGGACTCTCACTTCCAGACTTTAAATCATTTTACCCCCCAAAAGTGGTAAATACAGCTTGTTACTGTCATAAAGACAGACACATAGGCCAATGAAACTGAATTGATGGTTAAGAAACAGACCCTCACATCTATGATCAAGTGATATTTGACAAGCCTGTCAAACCCAATCTGCTCAGACAGAGCAAGCCATTCAACAAATAGTGCTGAGAGAACTTGATAGCCACAACCAAAAGAAGGAAAGAGGACACACCTTATAAAAACGTAACTTAAAATGGATTAAAAAAACTAAATATAAAAGTAAGAACCATAAAGTTTCTAAAGGAAAATGTAGGAAAATATCTTCAAAACCTGGTGGTAGGTGATGGATTCTTAAAAGAGATAAGAGGAGGACTGAGATGGACTACTGATGTTTAATGTATGTAGAAATTTTAATCAAAGTTGATTAATAAATTTATTGGAAAAAAGTTGATTAATAAAGTTATTGGAAAAGTGTGGAGATGTATAGAGCTGATGGTAACACAGTATAGTGAGTAACAGCTGGTTTATAAATCAGACTGTGACTGAAAAGGGCAGTCTAGTGTCTGTCCCGCCGTCTGCCTGTTGCCTCCGCCGCCGCCGCCATGCTCTCGCTTCGCCCGCCGCCGCCTAACGCGGCTGTGGCCAGGCCAAGTCATCACCAACGTTGCCAGGATGCCGCGGGTATTCATCGGCCGCCTGAGCTACCAGGTCCGGAGCGCGATGTGGAGTGCTTCTTTAAGGGCTACGGGAAGATCCTGGAGGTGGATCTGAAGAACGGATATGGTTTTGTGGAATTTGATCATCTGCGTGATGCAGATGATGCTGTTTATGAACTAAATGGCAAAGACCTTTGTGGTGAGCGAGTAATTGTTCAGCATGACCGTGGCCCACTTCGAGATGGCAGTTATGGTTCTGGATGCAGTGGATATGGTTATAGAAGAAGTGGTCGAGATAAATATGTCCCGCCTACTCACACTGAGTACAGACTTATTGTGGAAAATTTGTCAAGTCGGTGCAGCTGGCAAGACCTAAAGGATTATATGCATCAGGCTGGAGAAGTGACCTATGCAGATGCTCATAAGGGTCGCAAAAATGAAAGGGTGATTGAATTTGTGTCTTACTCTGATATGAAAAGAGCTTTGGAAAAGTTGGATGGAACTGAAGTCAATGGCAGAAAAATCAGATTAGTTGAAGACAAGCCAGGTTCTAGACGATGCCGGTCCTACTCCAGGAGCTGGAGTCATTCAAGGTCTCGTTCTCGAAGCAGACATTCCCGTAAGAGCAGAAGTCGAAGTGGCAGCAGCAAAAGCAGTCATTCTAAGAGTAGATCCCGATCCAGGTCAGGCTCCCATTCCCGCAGCAAGAGCCGCAGCCAGAGCCTGAGCCGCAGCCTGAGCAAGAAGGAGAAAAGAAGGAGCCCCAGGGAGGATGACAAGAGCCGCAGCCACAGCGCAGACAAAAGCCACAACAAGAGTAAAGACCAGGCTGAAGAGAAGATCCAGAACAATGACAGCATTGGGAAAGCCAAAAACCAGAGTCCCAGTAGGCATAAAAGTAAGAGTAAAAGGAGGAGCAGGAGTAAAGAGAGGAGAGTGGAGGAGGAGAAGCAATGGAGTGTGAGCAGAAGTAGAAGCAAGGAGAAGAGCAGGAGCCAGGAGAAAAACCTCAAGAGTAGAAGCAGAAGCAGGAGCAAAGGGGGCAGCAGAAGACGAAGCCGGAGTTGCAGCAAAAGCAAGGACAAGAGGAAGAGAAGGAAGAGAAACAAAGAGGAGAGCCGCAGCCGCAGCCGCAGCCGTAGCCACAGCAAGAGTGAGAGGAGCAGAAAACGCAGCGGCAAACTCAACAGCAAGTCAGGCAGTAGCAGGAAGAAGAAGAAGAAGGAAGACACTGACCGCTCCCAGTCTAGATCGCGATCCCGCTCACTGTGAAAGGAGCGGGAGCATGCCAAGTCCGAGTCTGGCCAGAGGGATGGCCAAGGGGAATGTGAGGATGCAGGCACCAACCAGGAGACCCGGTCCAAGTTGAGGTCCAATTCCAAATCAAAACCAAACCTTCCATCAGAAACACGCCCCAGATCAAAGTCAGCTTCAAAAATCCGGTCTCGGACCGAGTCTAGATACAGGTCAGCTTCCAGATAACCCTCCTGATCTAGATCGAAGTCCCACTCAAGGTCTTAATTGGCTACAACCACAGTTGGAACTACCCAAGAAGTCTTTTGAAAATGTTTGGTAGCTGTAGCACCAGTGATTGAGTAGAACACATGTCACTGCTGTACATTTTTAACTCCCCTAATGGTGTGTCTATAATTTTTAAATCTAAGTGCTTCCTCTCCGTAAAGCCTTCTGGCGCCAGACCTTTCCTGCTGGAATGATAAAAATCTTTTTGAAAAACTCCCTTTTAATCACATACACATGTAGGTAGAGTCTGGAAGATAGGTTACCAGGAGAGAGAAGGGGAGTAGAGATTTATGATCTCATGCATTATGTGGGCAGAATTTATAATTAAGATGATTGTAACAGTTTGAAAATGGACACTGTTATGGTGGCACAGAACATGAAGTGTAATGAACACTGCTGCAATGTTAATGTGAATGTGTTTGAAAGGGAAGTTTTACTCACCCTTGATGCTAGAAAGAATCCTAGAGGGTAAAGTGGGATACTGTGTAACTCAGTGAATCCTGGGGTAGCCAGGGATTGTAATTAATAATACAAATATGAGAATGTTCTTTCAGGATCTATAACAAAGTAATGTCACTAGTACAGGGTGCTGAAAGTGGATTGATATATAGGGATAATGCACATGAAACACAATTATATGGGATATGAATGGGTTCGTGTTTTTATAGCTAGGTTTTCCCAACAGACAGAAGCCCACACATTAGCTAACAAAATATTAAACTTCCATACAGGGGAAGCCCTGCTAATTTCTCAAATAAAATGGCAAATATCTATCGAATATATAAGCCACACCTAAGAAAATAGAAGAGGACTATATGCAAGCCCTTGATATTAAGGTTTGAAGTTATGAACATTATTCCTGTAAAAAATGTAACAACCTAATTATAATTAATGTTTAACAGTTACCTACTGAAAACCTCTGTTACTCATATATGGCCTCGTTCGGTTAGCAAAACTCAGCAAATAAACACACTACATTCCCTCCAACAGGGTACATGACTCCTGGAGCTGAACCTCCCTGGTACTGAGAGATTATTTCCAAGCACTAATAAGTGTTGTATTTGGAAAAAGTCTTTGAGCAAAACGAGGAAACATTAAATTTGTTAAAAAAGAGTGTTTAAGTCCAAGAGATTTCAAAGTGAGTCAGGAGGCCATCCTGGAGGTTATGTTATGCAGGTCTAAGACAGATTTCATTAACAGCCACAGTAATCAAGAGAGCTCCTGAGGGCTCTAGGGATGTCTGGACACAAGAGAAAAGGCATACAGCCTCATTAAATCAACACCACTTCAGTGCACCTTATCTGGGAATATATGATGATCCATTTTCCAAATAAAGCATAATTATACTCATTTATAATTCCCCTAATCATGATTCTTTTGCTCCTTTTATTTGGACCTATAATTCCCAATATATCCATTAAATATAT
>JAKSZT010054101.1:543724-567068 GCA_026826555.1 Tolypeutes matacus | reverse complement strand
ATATATCTCTCAGAGCTTAAATATTTTGGGCTGTTCATATGTCAGTTAAGCCCTGAATCCCAGCAGAGTAGTGGCCAACTCTTACTCCCCAGTTCTTCTCTCTTGCTCTGGACAACCACCAAAATGATGATGATGGACAAGTCCCATCACACACAAAAAATGAATATCTATGACTGCAAGCAAAACAAATCCTTCCATCTGCTCCATAACATCTAAGTTCCCTCTCAACCTCAAGAAGTCAGAATGGAGTTTTCCAATTCCCACAAGGTTGAAGAAAAAACAAACACAAAGGAGGAATGGAGCCACAGATCAAAGGGATTTATTGTTCCTGCAGTTACTATCTCATGATAATGAAAGGACTTGTAGCACTGATATAAAAAACTGGTTGCCAGGTATTCTGTAGGGAGGGATGGATTAATGGGTGGTAAACAGGACATATTTGTTTTTCTGATATTTTTCTGTATGATACTGTAACGATGGACCCATGATATCATTGATTTGTCAATACCTATGGAATTATACAGCACAAAGTGTAAACTATAATTTAAACAATAGCTTTGATTAGTAGCAATGTTTCAATATTGGTTCATCAACTGTAACAAAAGTACTACACTAATTTAAGATGTTAATAATAGGAGAACTGTGTGTGTGAGTATGTGAGTGGTTTATATGAGAATTCCCTATACATTTGGTGTGATTTTCTTGTAAATGAAAAACTAAAACTTCCCTAAAAATAAAGGTTATTATTACAAAATTGCTTCTGTAACTCAAATTTAAATGTTAATACTACTCTCTGGAGAATCTCTAGGAAGATTGAGGATTAGAGAAATGCAAGACTCACTCTTCTCCCAGGGAAGGCAAAATCAGCCTGGAAAAAATGTTCTATGCACCTGAGGAAGGCTGGGAACCCCCCAGAAGAGAGAGGGTCAAATGAATACAATCTTAATGGGATAACTGTCAAACACATTCTGTCTGCAATTGAATTGAGAGGGCTGCCAAAGTGTATGATCCACTGGTAATGTATGCAAGGAAATTAAAAAATTAAATTAAAGTAAATAAATGAAAGACTTTTTCAGACCTTTACAGCCTTTTTCCCCAAGGCAATCTGGAAATGAGACTACAACTCATTACTGGGAACATGGCTCATATTTGAACAACAAAATAGGGATGATCCTAAAGAACAAGAACAGGTTGAACCAAGAATCAAAGACTGACAGTAACATACAGCCTTCCACCACTAAATCACTAAGCAAAAGAGAGAAATTGAGCATCAGAGAAAATTCATCATCATAATCAGATGACTAGACTTCAGCAAAAATTACAAACTATACTAAGAAGATGGAAGATATAGTCCAAGCAAAGGAATATATCAAATTTCCAGAAGACATACAGGGTTTCAGATAACCAATCATCAAGGTACATGCAAATCTCCTAAATCAAATCAAGGAGTTGAAAAATAATATGTCTAAAGAGCAAAAAGACATCAAGAGGACACAGGGGAAAGACCAAAAAAAAAAAAAAAAAAGAATTTGAAAACCTGAATAGAAAAATAACAGATCTTATGGTAATGGGAGACAAATTAGGCAAGATAAAAAACACCTTAGAGGCATACAACAGCAGGCTAACAATCATAGAAGAAAGAATAAGTAAAGAAGAAGACAGAACAGTTGAAATTGAAGAGTGAGAAACACAGAGAAAATAATAGGAAAAAATGAGCAAAGGCTCAGAGACTTGAAAGCTAGCACAAGTAAAAACATATATGACATGGAAGTTCTAGAAGGAAAAGAGAAGGAAAAAGGGCAGAAGAGTGAGGAAATAATGGCAGAAAATTTCCCAATTCTTATGAAAGAAATTAATTTACATGTTCAAGAAGCAGAGCTTATCCAAATCAGAGTAAACTTGAATAGACCTACTCCAGGACACTTACAGCTCAGATTGTCAAAAGCCAAAGAGAAAGAGAAAATTCTGAAAACAGCAAGGGAGAAGCAAGCCATCACATACAAGGGATGCCCAGTATGACTTAGTGAGGCTTTCTCATCAGAAATCGTGGAGGCAAGAAGACAGTGATATGATAAAATTAGGATACAGAAAGAGAAAATTTTCTAACTGAGAATACTTTATCCAGCAAAATTGTCTTTCCAATATGAAAGTGAGTTTAAAACTTTCACAGATAAACAGAAACTAAGAAAGTTCATTAAAAACAATCCACCTTTGCACAAAGTATTAAAGGGAATCTATCAACCTGAAAGAAAAATACAGAAAAGAGAGGCTTGGAGGCTGGAAGCTGGGGCAGGGACCTGGAGGGGCAGGGCAGGGCTAGGGGTTATGCCTTTATGTCTAGATCAAGGGGAAGCCCAGAGAGGAACCTCAGGTTGGCTCAAGGCAGGTACTTTACCACCTGGATTGGAAGGGCTGCAGTGTTATTTGGTAATGCCTTGCCCTGTGTGGCTATGGCTCATCAGTATTAGTGACCACTTTTTTCCCTCACCTTTGAAATATCACATATTTCAACTCTCTCCAGTGGATAAGTTACTACACTCTGGGTATTACTGCAGAGCAGGAGATTGGACAAAGACCATCACCATCCCAGGGACTATGAACTTTAAGGGCTTGATGTCTGGTGTCTGTTTTAGGATATGTTGGTAACAACATGAATGAAAATGTAAACTGAACACCCCAGATAGTGAACCTGAGAACGAAGTGGCTACAGCAGCATATTGGCCAGTGTGGAATAGTTTTCCTTCCATATTAAGGAATAAGGACACTGATCCAGACACCAGAGCTCACTGTGAATCATCAGGGCCCAGTTAGAGAAGAGTGGCCTCCAAGGACCTGTTAGAGAGGCTGGCAGCCTTTTGAGGAATTTCTTGGTTAAAGCAATTTGTGCAAGGAATTACAGGGATGCTAGAAATCCCAGTTCACAGAGAGGCATGAAGCTTATGAAACAAGGTCAGTTGTGGCTTTGGAAGCTGTATCACAAATGTTCCTCCAGAATGAAAGTAGCAGGAAAAGAAATTCTGAGGTCAGAGACCAGGATCCGAGAAGAATTCAAATCTAAGAGAAAGGATGGACCACTGGGCCCCTAAAGGGCGACTGAAGATGTACATTCCTGACTGCCCTTAGGCCAGTTGCTAACACTGTTTCTCTGACCTTTTCCTTTGCACATTGTAAGTTTTGATATTTTTCCATTCCCCTCTTCCCCACTTACTGCTGATTCAATTCAAGTTCATCGTGAAGATTATGCGTTCTTAACTGTTGGTCATAGACTTCTCTGCACCAGAAGTAGAATATATTCCCTCTTCCTTCAAAGCTGTAGAGAAGAAGCCACTCTTCCAGGTTAGGAAATGGTCCTTGTTAATGTGATTTTTACAGACACCCGTATTTTAGAGGATGTTGCTATGCCATGTGAAAGTCCTTTCAAACTTGATTTCCAGGAGCTGTGATGGCCTCTCTCAGATATGCCCTGGAGTGGCATGTGGTAAATGATCCGTAAGTATCTCAAGGATGAGGGAAAAATCAGAATCCATTTTCCTGCTCTAGATTTCCCTGTTCTTTCATTGCACTTCAGTCTGTAGCTTGAGTGCAATATGCTGTCTTCTCTCCAGATGAGAGGTGGGTCTCTTCTTCCCACCAACCCTATTATCCTGACAAGCAGAGGTACAACCTTGTCCATACCCACATGCAGCAGAGCACCCATGACTGAGGTTCCACAAAGACGTCAGAACCTCCAAAATCTTGACTATTTATTGTGGGTAGGGACAGGCATGGATGGTGCAAGAATGACCTAGAAGTAGTGGTAAAGGGGATGGAGTGTACCAAAGGCTGCCTCTGATATCCCAGTCTCCCTTTTCTCCCCATGGTAACCAGGGCACCCTACATAGCTCCCTTTGTCAATTTTTCCCTTATGGGGGAAGCCCCTAGGATCAGCCCTCTAGTGGGAACCATGATATGTGTGGGACAAAAGCTTCAGTCTTGCCCTTACTCAGTCAGATTCCCACACTCCCATTCCCCACTGCTTAGTAAAGTCAGGAGCCCTCCTACCTGAACCAAATTTCACTGCCTTTATCAGTTGATCATCAGGGCTCTGCTTGTCTGTTGCCAAAGGTATGACTCAATATAAAGTTATTCTCCCCAGATTAGAAACAGAACACTGCCAGCACTGAACTCCAGCCTATGAAAAAAAGAGATGAAGTGATGGCACAAAGTCTGCAGATTAACATCTGGCAGATGATCACCACCCCAGTACTCTTCTTCCCACCCTGCCATCCATGAGCAGGCTGTGAACATGATGGGCCAACCAGGCTTCCAGTCTCCTAGAAAATCAACTCCTGCCCAGGGTCTGTCCACTCCTCCTTCCCCTTCCAGCAGCCCAGCCCTCCTCAATGAAGGCACATTGTGATTGCAAGGTGCTGTGAAGCTGCTCAGGAAAGATCAGATTATTTGCCCAGCCTTCATTTCACTGCTTTGTGACTCCTACCTTACCTTTGGGTGTCTCCTGATAAGTGGCTCAATTCCTCTTTGGTGGGGGTTGAAACAATTCCTGCAGCTTTGTAAAAGTCTCTCACTTTCAGTTTCTCAGAGGTGACAGCCTTGAGATGTTGGAAAACACCAAGAAAACACCTTCTTCTCCCCAGCATCTCTGCTCAAGTGAACTGAGTTGGGAGCTGTCTCTAGAACGTGGGTACCTGGTTACCAGGGTTCCAGGTTCTGTTGGGTTATATTTCTGAGGAAGTGAGTTTACTTCTTGGGGTCCCATTACCTGTAAACTTCTTTGGCTAAAACCTCTCCTAAAGATGATTCATCTTAAACATCCTCTCTCATGGCATCAATTGAACTCTAAAGTTATACAAACACTCTCCTCTCTGCAGTGCATGGAAAGGACTGGGAAATTCAGGATCCCAGTATTGAGGAGACAGGGCTGAATTCAGACCTAACTCCTTTTTCTGCCATATCTGTGAACCTAGACAAGTCATTGTGCCTCTCGATCCTCCTGATTCTTCTCACCTGGACCAAAAGGATCATTCTAGCTTCCATATCCTAAGGATTTTAGCTGATGTATATGGATAATATCTATTATAATCATAGTCATGAGCTAATGTGACAGGTTACTAATACATGAATTTTAGCAATGGAAGAATTACATGAAGGAAAAATGAAGGAGCAGGGATTTCAACTCAAAACAGGGCTGGTTGTTGATGGTATGATAATAGGAAAGTAACTTATCTTCTTGGTTTCATTTCTCAGTCCTCAACATAATGACCTTGAAATTCAATGAAAATCAGATATTACCATCTGAATGAAAACCCTTCAATGGCTACCCCTTAGAGTCAGATTAAGTGCCTCCTTTTAGTTTATGTTGTGGAAAACTTACAAATAACTTTTAAGGATCTCTGCATCCTGTTATAAATGTTCTTTTCTAATCTTTTCCTCTTAGGACTTAGTGACTCTTATTATCAAAGGAATATGGCCATAGTGAAGATATATCCTTTCTAAGATTGGTAAACAAAACACCAGTGATTTCTGTTGTTCTAGTTCTCTTTTGCTCTCTGTCTCTCTATATCTCTATCTCTAGTCCCTATCTTTCTCTTAAAACTCACTCTGGAGCAACAGGCTATGAAGTGCAGAGGTCCATAAAGGAAGAAACTTAGGGAGGCCCCAGATAAAAGATACAAAGGAATTCAAGCCCTAAGTCCAAACTGAATTCTGCCAGTAAAATATGAGTGAGGGGAAAACAGATGTGGCTCAAGAAATTGGGTTCCTGTCTATCAGGTAGGAAGTCCAGGGCTAAATTCCTGGGTCCTCCTGGTGAAGGGCAATCTGGCCTGCATGGAAAGCTGGCCCACACAGAGGGATGGCCCACTTAGAATTCTGGCCCACATGGAGGGCTGGCCCACATGAATAGCTGGAGTAGTAAGGTGATGCAACTAAAAGAGACACAGAGGAGAGAGAATAAGAGACACAGCAGACCAGGGAGCTGAGGTGGCACAAGAGATTGAGTGCCTTTCTCCCACTCTGGAAGGTCCCAGGATTGGTTCCTATGCCAACTAAAGAGAAGACAAGCATGAAGACCAAAGAGAGCAGATAGTGAGTGCAAAATAATGAAGAGGGGGAGAAATAGATAAACAAATACATCTTTAAATAAAAACATATGAGTGACTTTGGAAGCAGACACTTCCAAATTCAAGCCTCAGTTGGGACTACTACTCAGTCTTGGGAAAGATATTGGAGCAAAATCACACGGCTTAGACTTGCCTGAATTCTTTGTTCACAGAAACTGTGCAATAATAAACATTTGAAATTGTAAGCCACTAAATTTTGACGTAGTGCTGTCACATACGAATAGATAACAAATATAATCTATCAGGCTCTAATATATGACCCATTATCCCTCCCTCCCCACATCTCCTCCCAAGCTCCCTCCATCTAAACTAGCCTAATTTCTAACATCCTTTAAGGTCAAACTTACTTCAGACCCAGAGTCTTCAAACTTATGGCTTCTCCTGGCACAATGTTCACAGACTTGTAGAGGGCTGGCTTCTGTTAGTCATTCTGAATGCAGCATAAATGTCACCTCAAGGACTTTTTTCAGGCCTACCCACCTAATGACTCCCAAGCCCTGCTTGCAGCACCCTGCTGGATTTTCACTATGGCACCTGCTCTTCTATTTCACATGATTTTTTTTGCAATTTCTTCCATCTTTACCTCAAGACACTGAGGTCCTGGAAAGCAGGGAGTAAGTTGATCATTTTCAGCACTGGACCCAGGACCTAACCCAGCACCTGGCCCTGGTGAGTGCTCAGAGCATAGTTGCTACATGAATAAATGAGATGATCACTGAACACTTCCACCAGACTCACAACAGCTTAAGTTTTGTAAATTAATGCCAAATTCCCATTAAAACTAAAAATCAGTAAAGTATACCTGACAAAAGAATTTAAGACCAGCTACAGAATGGGAAAATATATTGACAATGGTATCATCTAGAAAATAACAGTATCCAGAAGATTTAGAAAATAAAACATCTACCAATTCAAAACCAAAAATGAAATAAAAACAAATACAGACAAAAAGGAATTTGACCATACAATTCAGATTAGTAACATCACGTGATAAATAATTTTATAAACTGCATCATAATAAATGAAATGCAAATAAATAACCAATACAATTTCACACATATAAAATTCCTTAAATCAAATTCTACCCAGTGGTGCCACAATATGTAAAATTGGAGATTCTCCTCCAATGTCATGGGGCTGCTCTTTGTCTAACCACTTGTAGGAGATGATGGTCTCTTGGTTGACATTTGAAAACATCCAAAAGGAATGATCTAGCACTTCCTTTCTTCACATGCTCTTCATATCAATAAGGGTATGTTTCCAGAAATATTCACAACAGTATAGCTAATGGAAGAGAAATGTTGGAATGAATACAAATATCAACCACAAGAAAGGGATTAGAAAAGAAATTCACACATAATATAAATCAGTGGTAAACAGCAGTGAAACTGAATGAACTAGGCTGCAGTATATGTGTCCAAATGGTTACTTTCAAGGAATTATTTGAGTTAAAAGGAAAGGTGCCGAAAGATACAGACTTTATGTTGACATATGCACACATTTTGTGGTATTGCATAAAATCTATGTTGTTAAAATACACACAGGTTGCTACTGAAGTTTTGTAAATGATTGTAAATGACAAAAGGAACAAAGGTGATTGGCTCCACTTGATTTGATTAGACAGAGTATCCAATCACATGAGATTTAATCACCATAAATGCCTGTCTGGGAAGAAAACATCCCTCACATATGCTTCCTCACTGATTCTGGAAGCTGCATTGCTTTCAGCAGTATGCCTAGCATCCATGAACCTGAGATATACTGCTAGACAGCATTATCAATGGTGGATTTCTGGTTGGTTAACATTTTGGACCTCAGTTTTCCCCTTAGAGAAATAGTACAGTGGGAAAAATATGTAGCAGCATGGCTTTAGGTTTTGGATTAAGGAGTATTTGATTTATAACAGTATTTATTCAGACATTAATGCAAAAATTATGTGATTCTGAATGCTAAGTAATACATGAAGATTCACAGTTCCAAGGAAATCCATCTCCATAAATGTGGGTGGGACTATAAATAAGCAGTGATGGAATCCTGGATTGTGAAAAAGGCATTTAAAGAATAAATGATTGATTTGTTCACACTCGGTTTAAACATATTCAAATCACATTTATTAGAAACCAATTAAAATTTGGGGTGCTGAGGATAAAGCTGTATTTTAAGATTCTATACCTCCTACTGTAAAGTTGTCAATCTAATGACAGAGAAAATAAATTTTCAGTATTAATTGATTATTAGTGAATGCCTTCTCTCATGCCAAATGTGGCAATTGAATTTTGAAGAGAAAACATACTTTATTCTAGGTTTTCAATTATAGTAGCCACAAGATTATAAGTAGCTTCTCAGAGTTTTATATTCCTTGTACCTCTGGAGAAATGTTGGTTTTCTTTTTCTTAATTTTGTCTATTGAGATAAACCTGCACAGTGTCTGCAAAAGCAGGCACTCAAGGGTTCTAATCTAAATTCAATAAAAGTTGCATGTCTTGACTAACCCTGGATCCTATTCAAAGGGAAGATAATCATGACAGAAGAGGGTCAATGTCTCAGAAAGGGCCACCACTTTATGAGTAGACAGAATGGGGGTGGGATCAACTCCTCATCCCATTGGGAAAGAAATTGCATGAGGCACTTTTTCTATATCTAAATGAAATATAGTTTTTTTTTCTTGTGTTTTGGGAAATCCAACAATTAATACCTGAGGAAGTTGGACATGAAGCCCCATGGAGATTAGGCAGAGGCCAGGTCTGTTGGGGTATTACATTCAACTTCAGTTCCACAGATTTCATAAGCCCAGACCATGAAGACATGACAGAAGTGACCATTAGGGCAGGGGCTTCCCAACTGGATGAAGAGGATACCAGTGTAATCGGAGGCTTAGTCCTCTCAGGAACCAGGAGGACTGCATGGACCTCAGAGAGTGGGTTTGAATTGGAAAAATCTTTGTCTATAACTCATGATTCCCTGCCCATCACAAACTGGCCTTGTTTATGACCTCGCCAGGCAGACATGATGATTCAGAGCCTTAGAGAGATAAATTCACTCCCTATTGTCCTGTCCATCCAGGTGATTGTCTCATAATGAAGCTGCCCATGAATTTTAATTTACCCATATAATGACACAACCTTCAGCTCTGTTTCCTTAGCAATGCCACAGCTGTTTCTCTCCCAAATTTAACATTCCCTTACTTAGAAACCAGCCAATAAGGTAAAGAACCTGTAGTCAGTAGCTGACCACAAAATTTAGTTAACTACATAATAGGATTTCCCCATTCCTAGCACAGATTCAGTTTAATAGTAAAATGAACTTCACTGAACTTTAGTTCATTATAATAGTAAATTGCATGCCTCTGGATGGCCCTATAGGGTAAAGACAATTGCAAGAAGGTAGACATGATAGTTGTGTGGTAGGGCTTTCTTTTCATTTTGAATATCTCCATATAAGGTGTGAAATGAGGGATATAATTTACCTTTCATTCTCTTAAAGAGAAAATGTAAAACTACCTAACTTACTAACATGGACACTGTAAAATGAAAATGTTTATTTCAGGAGAGGGAAACAGATGTATTGGGGACCACAGGATAGAGCATTCCTTGATTCTGAAAGAAGACAGGATCCCTGTGGACAACAGTATATACATCAGAAAGGAAATATATTTATCCATGGGTTTGGCAGGAGAATAGTTATAGGGGTTTGGGTAGGACAAGGGCAGGAAGTGCCAGTGGCCAGCCAGGAGTGTGACCAGGCCAACTGGAGCCAACACAGATTCCAATACTTCTTAAGGAACCATCCTTCTTTACATCAGTGGTATCTATCAATCATGCCACTATGACCAGTGTTGAACTTGATACTTAGCTTCTTGAAGAACTGGCTGTCTTCCACATGCCAGTGGAATAATCTTCACCATTTTACAATCTCACAGACACTGGATGAACATTTCTCTGCTGTTCTCCACATCCTCTCCAACACTTGTGGATATTTTGTAAATTATTATTTTTTTTAATTTTGTATTTTATTGATGGCACATTAAAAGCAAGCAAACATGCATAACACAAACACTTCAAAATTTTACCAGACTACACATAGAGATGCTGCAAAAAGCTCCCTCTATTTTATTGTTTTAGCATACCTCTTGCACATGGTATCCAAATTCCAGCCTTGTGGATGTCATCAGCTTAAAAAAGCATGGGGTCATAACCTACAACACAACCTGCCTCATGACCTGCCACAAAGTCAGTGAACAGAAGGTACACATTTCCATGATAATTAAAAACAAATGCATACATTTTTAAATCAGCTTTCCACCAAATAATGTGCATGATGAGAAATGAAAACATAATTAAAATGGAGACAATTACATATAAATACTTGGGGTAGTTATTTTCTCACAGAATGCAAAAGAAGTCCTGATATGAGCCATCTAACCAGCTCTACTTCAGTTTGAAGATAGTTGACTTGGCAACTCTGCCTGTTGAGGAACCTGCAAGGTGATTTAAACAAAATGAGCAAGGATGTAGTCATTCCTGTTTGATATGCCTTTCTATTTCTTCTGAATAGTTCAAGTAAAATGTGAAATGAAAGAATAATTAATCTAGGAGAAAATGCAAAGCAATGTGGCTTCCTAATCCTGAAATGGTCATTGCAAATACTGAATTCAGTTGAGAGATTCAGATCTTGTTGGAGCCACTGGATAAAAAAAGTACTTCAATCTGAAACATTCCACGATCTCTGTCAAATTTTCACTCATCTGTGTTGCTTCCACACTAGAAGATGTCCTAGTGGATTCCAGAGTTTTACAAATCTGTGAGGAAGACCCTGGTTTTCAAATTTCTTAGGAATCATCCATCATGTTTCTAAGCCCAATCACAACTCTTGAAAAATAACCTGAGAATGTTTTCCCCTGACTGATATTTTTTCAGATAATAAGTATCCCAGATGTGCCAAATGAATTTCTCTTTTGAGGCTGGTATTTTGGCTTCAATCATTGTCCTGCAACTTATGCCATAAGCTAGAAATGTGCTGCTCAAGTTGAATTTCTGAATTAAAGTGGACATGGCAGATTTTGCAATGAAATGTCTGGTACTGTAGTCCTGGGCCATTAAGTCTAATCTGTCTCTTGCATCCTAATCAGGGTCTAGGATAGGATTTCATTGGACCAACCTTATGACTGAGCTTCAACCTTGGTCTTGTGTTTTGATCCTGTGTTGTGTGCCTCTAGCCATAAAGGTAAGTTCACATGCTGTTTGCAGAGTGAATGAGAAAGTGGTTTTTTTACATGTGCTGTGGGTATGGGATACTTTGTGTTCAGATTCACAAACTGCAATGGGAGCTACATTTGTGCTCTTGGAAGGCCAAGTGGCTGTTCCCAGGGGTGACAGGGGTGTTGTATCAGATTTGATGAGAAACAAGCTCTTTTCTGAGTGCTGGTGCTGGTGCTGGTGGCTTTTAAATTCCATTTAAAATCTCTGTCCATGCAAGGTGAGTGTAGGATTTCTGAAGAGGTTGACCGTGTGCTCACCCTGTCCCGCTCCCACCTGCCATGTACCAGGGGTCTTTGGGATCTCACTCCTGGATTATTAGTGGTTTCACTTTTGCAAACTTCCCATCATTGTGACCAGATTGTAGAATGAATGATAAGCTTTAGTTCCAGAAAAGGAAATCAAAGAGAAACACAGACATTCTTGGTCTTCCACTATACACCCAAGATTCAACCTGTTTCCTACGTGCTCATGAAGACCACCCAGGAACCTGAAACTTGTCTAACCTGGCTAGACAGACAGGCCCAAGGGAGGGATTCTGTGACCCACTGGCACCCAAGGTCCCCCAAGACATTATCCAAGACTACCCCATTCCCCATGGGAGGAGGGGTAAGCTATCCAACTGGGGCTGTACTGCTCATTATTCAGAAGCCCACTACTGATCTCTTTTATATGGGCCTGCAAGTTGTACCCTCTGGGGTACCAGTGAGTTGAGTAGGATTGAATTATTGCTGGGACTGACCTTTGTCTTCCATGTGGGCTGGAATTGGGCTTACCAGTTTTGGGGAATGTGTAGATCCCTTGACAACTATTTTTGTTGCCTAGGGGTGGTGTGGTGTGGGGAGGGTGAAGAGACTGTCCAGGAGGTCCAATTTGGTAGCACCCATATCTGATCAGATATGAAATGGGTCCTTCTCCATCTTAAAGTACCATCCCTTCTTAGAGTCTGGTGGCAGTTGTACATCATGCCACTCTTACCTCCATACAAAGCTTCCAGAGATATTGCCATGTTGTCTTGCACAGCAGCTGCAGCATGGGCCATTTTGCAATCACACCAGTAGAGAAATGAATGCTCCCAGGTGTACCTACAGATCCTCTCCAACCCCAGTCTTTTTCATATAATCCAAAATTGGGGGACCTTTATGGGCAAGGTATATTCAATAAAATACTCAGATGTTTTACCATTTACAAATCACAGATACAGAGGCTCCACAAAAGTTCCAGCTCTTTAGCTATTTGAGGATACCTCTTGCCCCTGATAACAGAAATATTCTAGTCCTGTGACTTCCAAGTTAAAAAGAAGTGTGGGGCAATGCCATATAGTCAGGGAACAGAACATCACATTTTTCCATTTTAAATTTATTTTTATTTCTAAAAAGAATAAATGCTCCATTTGGATGATCAAGCAACTATTCATCCAATTTTCAGATGGATAGTAAAATGTAATAGCTTTCAAAATATGACTTCTTCAAATTTCTCATAGGTATGCATAATTTTTCCCCTTTCATTCAAGATGGATCACTGGGTATTTTTAAGTAAGTATTGTTACTTGAACATATGATAATAAGCGAACATTTTAGGAAATCACCAAACCCATGGTATTTCAATTTTCAATAAGTTTAAAATTGGGTATTCATAAAATGATTTCATCTTCAAAATACACTCTTCACTGGAAAAAATAAATAAAAGAGATACGTGGATTTACACAAATTAAGAAAAGATAACCTGGTAGGCTTCAGTGTGACTCTGAGTCTGTATCAAACACAGTTTCCCTTATTTTCCAAGTGCTATTCATCTTCCACACTGAGTATTTTTTTTTTAATATTTTGAATTGATGTTTTAGGATTCTCATGTTTGTTTTTCATTCCACATGACCTTCAGATGAACTCTGAATACTCACAATTCTCTGATGGATTGCTTGGGGCTTAGTCAAAAGCTCCTGGAAAACCTGGGGTGGAAGAGTTCCTTCTAAACTTGTGATCCTAGCTGTGGCTGTTCACACAGGGAACAGGCATTGTTCAAATGCTCCATGGCTTTCTCATATCCTCCTTGGGCCTATAAGTCCTTTGCCATGCTCTATATCTTCCAGAAAGTATTTCTGAACATCTTCGACACATTTCAGAGCAAATAACTTGGAAATCCTGGTATAGTGCTTTGCAGGTTTTGGTTTCTTCCCTGGCTTTCAAAGACTGTTTTTTAAACTGGGGTCACCTGACTTTTGCAGACCTAGTGAATCAGGCAGAGAGCCACATATTCTCTGTCAGCAAGGCAGCTTTTACAACCCAACATTTCTCTTGACTGCTGTGTGTAGAGGATGACCTTGGCCTGCAAAAGGGATATGGGGCACCAACCCTCCAAGTTTGAAGCATTTTGTATATTTGTTTTACTCTTTATCTTCTGCACATTTCTGCATTAGTGAGCCACCAAATTATGTGAGAACTTGACAAATGTAAAGAGATTAAAAATGAAGATAGCGACATAGGCATAATGTGGTTGGTTTCTTGTCTTCTCACAAAATGCCCAAGAGGTGCAGAAATGGGCAATTTAGGAAGCTCTATTTACTGTTTGTATGTATTTGCCTAGCAACTCAGGCTGTGGAAGAAGTGGTAAGACAAGGTAAAGAAAATTTGCAAAGAGGTTGTATTAGTCAGCCAATGGGGTGCTAATGTAAAATACCAAAAATGGGTTGGTCATTATAAAGAGTATTTATTTGAGGTAGAAGTCCACAGATACCAGGCCATAAAGCATTAAGTTTCTTCTCTCACCACAGTCTACTGCCACGTGTTAAAGCAAGACAGCTGCTGGCGTTTGCCAGGGTTCAGCCTTCTGGAGTTCCTCTCTTCCCGGGGCTGTGTTTCTCTCCGGGATTAGCTCCTGTTTCCTCCACAAGGTCAGCTGTAGACGATCAGGCAAAGGGCTTGCTTCTCTTCCCCTGGGGCCTTCTTTCCAACATCAAAACTTCTTCTCAAAAGACTGCTTCAACTGTCCTTTGCCTTGCCTTTTATATTCAATTCCCCACCCACCAAGGGGTGGGGTTCAACGCCCTAATCCTAACCTAATCATGCCCAGATTAACAGATCAGTTTACAAGCATGATTCAATTATATTTTTGGAATTCATAATTACATCAAATTCCCCAACAGTTACAGAGGTAGTCATGATAGCTGTGTGGTAGGGCTTTCTTTTCCTTTTGAGTATCTCCAAATAAGATGTGAAAGGAGGAATATAATTAACCTTTCATTATTTAAAGAGAAAGTACAAAAACAAATGGCTTCCTTACATGGACACTATAAAATGAAAATGTTTATTTCAGGAGAGGGATACAGAGTATTGGGAACCACTGGATAGAGCATTCTTTGTGTTTGAAACAGGACAAGGATCCCTGTGGACAACAGTGCATACATCAGAAAGCAAACATAGGGATCCTTGGTTATGGGAGGGCCACAGGTTTGGGGGTTGATTTGGACAAGGACAGGAAGTGCCAGCATCCCACAAGGGGTGTGACCAGAACCAAGGGATCCAACCCATATTCAAAACCTCCTTACAGAACCCTTCCTCTTACTTCAGGTGGTGTATGTCAATCATGCCACTGAGACCAGGGTGCAACTTGATCCAAATCTTCTTGAAGAAGTGGGAGTCTTCCCCATGGCTCTGACAGCCTTTGCCATTTTACAATCTCATCAGCACTAAAACAGCATCCCACTGCCTTTCTTCACATCCTCTTTAATAGTTGGGGGTAATTTTTTTTTTTTTTTTTTTTTTTGTTTTATTTTTTTATTATTTTTTTTTTTTAATAAAAAATAAAATTATTTTTTAATGTTATTCTCTCTCTTTTTGTTTCTTTTTTTTTTTTCTTTTTTTTTATTTATTTTTTATTATGGGTAAAAATCAAAATTCTCACAATACATACAAACATTTGTAAAATGATATATAAATATATATGCATATATGTGTATTTGCTTACAAAAATGTTATTTTTTATATATATATATACATATATTTTAAGAGGTGCTTAGATTACCTAAAATATTATACGGAACCCACTCGGATTCCCATGTTGCCCACCTCCCACTTAATTTTGTTTATTTTTACTTTTCATAGCTTTATTTACAGTTCTCATTAAAACAAACAAACGCACACACAGACCAGACTTTTACCAGATTGCACATAGAGAAGCTGCATACAACATTTCCTTTATTATTTTGGTTGTTTTAGGCTATCTCTTGCCCATGGTATCCAAAAATTCCAGCCTTTTGGATTCCATCAGCTTCAAAAAGAGAAGTGGTTTCCTGACCTGCAATATGACCTGCCTCAAAGTCAATGAACAGAAAGAGACATGACATGATGATAATTTTATCATCTTCCTCACATTTTTAAATCAGATTCCCACCAAATGATGTGGCATATTGAGAAATAAAAAGAGAATTAAAATGAAGAAGATGATTACATAAAAATATTTGGGGTTTTTTGTCTTCTCACAGAACACATGAGAGGTGCTGACAGGGACAATCTAGCCAGTTCCATTTCAATTTGAAGATATTCTGCTTGACAACTATCCCTGGTGAAGAATCTGCAAGGTGAGTGAGTCAAAATGCACAAGTAAGGGGTCATAGCTGTGTGATAGGGCTTTCTATTTCTTTTGAATATCTCCTAGTAAAATATGCATTGAAGAAAATAATTTATCTTTTATTATCTTAAGAAGAAAATGCAAAGCAATGTGGCTTCATAATCCTGACATGGTCACCACAAATATTGAATTCAGCCAAGAGATACAGTTGTAGTAGGAGCCACAGGACACAAAAGTACTTGAGTCTAAAGCATTCAACGATCCCTTGTCAACAATTCAAGAAGGAATCCAGGAGTTAGGTCTTACTCTCATCTGAGTTGCTTCTGCATGAGAATAAGTCTCAGGGGATTCCAGAGTTTTTGTAGACATGTGAGGAAGGCTCTGCTTTTCAAATGTGTCAGGAAAATATCTTATCTTGTTTCTAAGTCTGATCATAACTTTTGAAAAATAACCAGAGCCTGATTGTTGTCCCCTACCCAACACATTTTCAGGAGCACAAATATTCCAGATGCACCCATTAAATGTTTCTTGTAAGGGCATTATTTTGGCCTCAATCCTTGACCTGAAACTTGAAATTTATGCTGTCAGCTAGAAATGTGCAGCGTTAGTTGAATTTCTGAGTTAAAGTGGAACTCGTAGATTTTGTAATATAATGTGTGCTACCCTATTCCCGGCCCCTTCCTGTTAATCACTTCTTGAGTCTTGATCTGGGTCCTAGGAATGGAATTCATTGGACCTACCTCATGACTGAGCTCCCACCTGGTCTTGTGTTTTGATCCTGTGTTGTTTGCCACTATACTGAAGGTAATTTCATAGGCAGTTTGCAGAGTGAGTGATAAAATGAAGTTTTGTGGGTTCTCTGGATATGGGATGCTTTGTGTTCTCCTGATTCACAGACTGCACCCATTGCTCCTTTTGTGCTCTAGGAAGGCCAAGTGGCTGTTCCCAGAGATGGCAGGGGTGTGTCAGATTTGAGCAGAAACTAGCTCCTTCCTGAACTTGATGGCTAATACTGGTCCTGGTGGCTTTTCAATCCCCGTTAAAATTTCTGTCCATTCAAGGCCATGGTAGTAATTCTACAGAAGTTGGCCACATCTCTGCATCACCCCCTTGCAGCTGTCATTTGCCCAGGTTATTTGTGATCTCTCCCCTGCATTCTGATTGTTTCACTTTTTCAGCCTGCCCATAATTGTGTCCAGATTCTGGAACGAATGGTAAGCTTAATTTCCAGAAAATAAAATCAAAGGGAAACACAGGTATCCCTGGCCCTCCAGCCAACTCCAAGACTCCGCCTGTTTTCTGGGTGCCTCCCACCATCACCCAGGAACCTAAACTGGTCTAAAGTGGCTAGATAAACAAGCTCAAGGGAGGGAATATGTGACCCACCATCTCACAGTGTTCCACAAAGGCATTGTACAAGACCACACTGCCTGACATGGGAGGAAGGGCCAGACATCCCAATTGAGGATTATTCTGCTCAGTTGTCAGGTGCCCCCTACTGGTCTCTGTTATGTGGGCCCGCACATTGTTCCCTCTCCTGTAACCCCTATTTGCATGAAGCCACGCTGTGGCTGGGGCTATGCTTTGTCTTCTGCGTGGGTAGAAATTGGGACTGCCAATTTGGGGGGATGTGCAGAGCACTGGACATCCATTCTTGGTGGCTATGTCTGGGGTGTTGTGGGGAGGGCATGATGACTGCCCATGAGGTTCTCCTTGGTAGCACCCACATCTGACCATGCACGACAGGCATGCCTCTCCATCTTAAGGAACCTTCCTGTCTTAGAATCTGTGTTGTAGTTGTACATCATGTCACTGTGAACATCATTCTTACCTCCATGCATACCTTCTAGAGATATTGTCATGCCATCTTGCACAGCAGTGACAGCATGGACCATTCTCCAATCTGACCAGAAGAGAATGAGTGCTGCCATGTCAAACTCCAGATCCTCTCCAGTCCTAGTCATTTTTTTTAATCCAAATATTGGGGGAATTTTATAGACAAGGTACATTCATTAAAATGCTCAGGTGTTTTGCCATTTACAGATCAAAGATACAGAGGCTCCTTAAAACTACCAGTTCTTTTGCTGTTTTAGTGTACCTCTTGTCTTTGATAGCAGAAATATTCCATTCCTGTGGAATAAACTGGAATATTCCAGTTCCCATTTCAAAAGAGGAGTGTGGGGGTAATGCCACATAGTCAAGGAACAGAACATCACAATTTCCCATTACAAATTTATTTTAATCTCTCAGAAGTTTTAAATGCTCAGTTTGGAAAAACAAGCAAGTATTTATCCAATTTTCAGATGGATATTAAAATATACTCACTTCCAAAATATGAATTCTTCAGTTTTTTTCCCATGTATACATAATTTTCCCTCTTTCTTTCAAAATGGAGCACTGGGTATTTTTAAGTATGTATTGTTACATGGACATACATTATAATTGCACATTTTAGGAAAATACCAAAGCCATGGTATTTCAATTTTTAATAACATGAAGATTGAGTATACATAATATGCAAAGATGTCATCCAACTATACTCTTCACTGGGAAAAATAAATAAAAGGGACAAGTGGATGTACACAAATTAACTAAACATAACCTGGGTAAGTTTCAGTATGGTTCACAATTCTTAATCAAACACAGTTGCCCTTATTTTCCAAGACCTATTCATATTCCATGCTGAGTATTTTTTAATTATTTTGAAATCAGTTTTCAGAATGCTCATATTTGTTTTTCATTCCACATGAACTTTGAATGGGCTATGAGCCCAACAAATCTCTGGCGGATTGTTTGAGGCTTGGCCAAAAGCCCCTGGAAAACCTATAGTGGTGGGGTTGATTCTAAAATTTGTCATCACAGCTGTTGTTGTTCACACAGGGAACAGGCATTGTTGAAATGCTCCATGGCTTTCTCATATTCTTCTTGGGCTTGTACATCCTTTGCCAAGCTGTATGTCTTCAAGGAAGGATTTCTGAACATCTTCAGCACATTTCAGAGCATGTAACTTGGAATTCCTGTCTTTCAGCTTGACAAGTTTTGGTTTCCTCCCTGGCTCTCACAGCCTCTTCTTGGAACCGGGGTCACCTGACTCTTGCAGTCCAAGTGAATTCAATACCTCATGCAGATTGTCCCACATTTGCTGACAGCAAGGCAGCTTTTCCAACCCAGCATTTCTCTTCCTGCAAAGTGTAGAGGATAATGTTGGCCTGCAAAAGGGATGTTGGCCACCAACCATCCAATGATGAAGTATTTTGTACAATTTTTAAATTCTTTTTCTTTTGTACATTTCTGCATTAGGGAGCAACAAAGTTATGTGTTATCTTGACAAATGAAAAAAGGTTAAAAATGAAGGTATATACATAAGCATAAGGGGGTTGCTTGTTTTCTCCCAGAAGGCACAAGAGGTGCATAAATCAGTAATATATGAACCTCTTTTTCTATTTGTATGTATTTGCCTAGCAATTCAGGCTGCAGAAGCTCTGCAACTCATTGACCTGGAACTTGATCCTTATGCCATTGTCTAGAAATGTATGGATTTAGTTGAATTTCTGAATTAAAGTGGACCTGGAAGATTTTGCAAGGAAATGTCTGCTACCCTATTCCTGGCCCCTTCTGGCCAACCTGCTTCTTGAGTCTTGATCAGGGTTCTAGGAATGGAATTCATTGGACCAACCTCATGACAATGTGCCCATCCTTATCTTCTGTTTTTATCCTGTGTTTTGTGTCACTAGTCCTGAAGGTAAGTTCACAGTCAATTTGTGGAGTGAATGATAAAGTAATTCTTTTGCAGGTGCTCTGAGTGTGGGACACTTTTTATTCATCAGTTCCATTTGTGCTTTTGGTGGGCATTGTAGCTGTTCCCAGAAGTGGCATGGGTGTTGTGTCAGATTTTCAGAGAAACTAGATTCTTCCTGAGCTTGATGGCTGACTACTGGGGCTGGTAGCTTTTCAATTCCCTTAAAATTTCTGTCCTTTCAAGGGTATGGTAGGAATTCTAAAGAGGATGACCAGACACTTGTCCTCTCCCATTCCACTCATCACAAGCCTGGGGTATTTAGGAACTCGTCCCTGGATTCTGATAGGTTTTACTTTTACAACCTGACCATCATTATGACCAGATTCTGGACAGAATGATAGCATTCATTTCCAGAGGAGAAAAATCAAAGGGAAATTCACGTATCCCTGGCCTTCCAACTCATACCCGAGACTCCAGCTGTTTTCTAAGTTCCCACCACCACCACCCAGGAACCTGAAATTTGCCATAGATTAACTGACAGTGCCCAGGGAGAAATTCTGTGACACAGTGGCTCTCCAGGGTTCCCCCAATACATTGTCCCAGACCAACCAATCCTCCATGGGAGGAAGGGTGAGCCATGTCACTCTTGGTTTGTCCTATTGTTTTATATTTTAAAAGATACTTAGATTACATAAATGTTACACAAAAATATAGGGATTCTCATATTCCCCACTCCCCACACCTCCCACAACCTCCCACATAAACATCCTTCATTAGTGTGGCACATTCATTACAATTGATAAGCATATCCTGGGGCTTTGCCATTAAGCATGGACCATAGTTCACATTGTAGACCACACTCTCTCCCACACAGTTCTGCATGTTATATGATGATATAAAATGGCCTACTGGACACATTTATATGGGACCAGAAGTTGGACCCTCTGTGGTACCTTTGGGTTGGGTGGGGCCCAACTTTGGCTAGTGCTGTGCTTTGTCTTTTGCATAGGAGGGGATTAGCCTGCCAGTTTGTGAGGATGTATGGTGCTCTGGACACCCATTTTTGTGGCTAAGTTTCAGTTGGTGTGGGGAGGGTGAGTGGGCTGCTTAGGTGGTCCTCCTTTTTACCACCCATATCTGACCAGGTTTGATGCAAGTCCCTCTCCATTTAAGAAGAAAGAGCTAAAATCAAAGATCTCATTGCTCACCTGGAGGAACTAGTAAATGAACAACAAACTAATCCCAAAGCCAACAGAATAAAGGAAATATCAAATATCAAATTTGAGAGCTGAGCTAAGGAAACAGAATAAAAAGCATGAGAAAAAATTTACAAAACCAAATCTGGTCCATGCTTAGTGACAAAGCCCCAGGATGTGTATATCCATTGCAGGTGATGTGCCACGCTAATGAAAGATGTTTATGTGGGATGTTATGGGAGGTGTGAGAGGTGGGGAACATGGGAATCCCTGTAATTTTTGTGTAACATTTATGTAATTTAAGCATCTTTTAAAATATTTTTTTAAAAATCAATAAAGTAAATATGAGGGGAAAAAAAAAACACAAACCAAATCTGGTTCTTTGAGAAGATTAGTAGAATTGACAAACCCTTAGCTAGACTAACAAATAAAAAAAGAGGGGACATGCAAATAAATAAATAAGAAATGAGGGAGGGGATATCATGATTGATCCCACAGAAAAAAAGAGTATCATAAGATTGTATGCCAACAAGATGGATAACTTAGATTCAACATATTTAGAAGTTCACCAGGTGAATCCAATGTGAATCAAACTGAGAATCAGTCCACATGCACTACTTATCCAACTTTAATATACGTAAATATAAACAAGGGCTATTGCTAATATACATATTTTGATGCAGCAAGCTGAGTTTTAACTGAGAGTGTTTATCTAACAAGATATGAGGCCATGGACACAACTATGTTAACAAGACTCTCTGTACTCTTGGGAATATGAAATTTGGTAAATAATTTAGAAAAATGATCCCCTATAATTAGAACCCAAAACAACTGTGCAACATTTCATAATTCTGAAAACTTTAACATTTAACAATATTTATAAACATATTTACAATGATATTTAATATTCAAGGGCTGAGAGAGTTGTCTCCATAATAATTGCCTTTAGTGAATTTCAGGGACCAAAATGTCTCTTGTCAGGATAGTAATGCTTTAAAAAGTGTGACTTCCATGGGTGGTCCATTACACAAAGTTTTGCAAAATTCAGTCAACTACTCACCAAAAGCAGATGAATTTCTTTTATTACAATTCACATATATAGTTTTCTGTGTAATAAATCATTAAATCAAGTTTGTTCAGTATCATTTTATATTCAACTTCAATTTACATAATTAGAATAGTCAATGTCTGTGTGACCATCCCCAGTTTTATCTGGGGTTCTAACATGTGCTCACCCACAGCAACTGGGGAAGAGCTGATTCAGCAGAAACTGCTGCTCTCTGCATCCTTCTCCTCAGATCTTAATTAACATCTAAGTCATGTGCACATTCCTTGCATGGAATGTTTCATTTTTTAGGAGGAACCAGGGTTGGAACCTGGGACCTCATACTTGGGAAGCAGACACTCAATCACTGAGCTACATTGCTCCCTATGCAGCTTTAAGAAATGGTCTTTCACAAGATATTTCATAAGAACTTAATTCAAGTCTTCTTTCAGACATGACTTTAACCCTCAGTTGGGCAATTGGCAGTGCTTTATCCCACTTGAGATGAGTTTTTAAACAAATCTTGGAAATCACTTCCTTTAAGGTGAGATTCATTTGCTCAGTCTTTCCAGTGGATTGAGGTATTTAGGGAGAATGCAAGTGCCAATCTATAACAGTCCAGACACAACTTTAGTGACTTTAGAAATAAAGGTCACCCTGTTGTCACTTTGTATAGAAACAGGAAGTCAAAACCTTGGAAAGATTTCTTTATTAAGACTTTGACTGCTTCTTGAGCTTCTTCCATTTAGCACAGTAAAGCTTTTATCCAATTAGTGAAAGCATCTACAAACAGTAGGAAATACTTGAAGTTTAGAGCAGCTTTTGGCATTACAGTAAATTCAGTTTGCCAGTCCTCTCCTTCACTTCATCCTCTGTATTTGTACTTCTTTGCTTAAGGTTGGAGGCTGAGTTTTAAGGTTAACTTAAGTACAAGTTACACACTGATCATTTACTGACTGAATCATTCTGCATAGAGTGAGTTCTTTGAAGGATTGACATATCCATCAAAACAGTTTCATGTCAATAATAGGTAAGTCTATGGAAATAATTGACAATGGGATTCACTAAGTTTGCAGGTATGCTTATTTTGTGGTAGTCTTCCCAAGATTCTGACAGGGACTCTCTTTTCACCCAGCCATTGTCTGTGGCTTGAGTATATTCCCACTCTTTTTCTCTGGATAAATCTTTTTTCCAGTATTGGAGATTCACAATTGGCTTGATGTTAGGGTCTCACCAACTTTGGGGTATTAAAGGGTGGTCCAGTCTTTCAGTGTGGAGGGGTGTAATAAGAGTTGATTTTATTCTCCTTGCCGCTAACATAGGTTTTTTTTTTTTTTAATTATTTTAACTTAGGAATTTTATTCAGCTAAACAGTTCTGTTTGCTTCCCTCCTATTGGAAGTTTTGTTTCCTCTGCAATGAATG
>JAKSZT010054101.1:476787-531120 GCA_026826555.1 Tolypeutes matacus | reverse complement strand
CACTAAATCTTACTGGACATCCCTTGTATTTGATGTTTCACTTCTCCCTTGCTGTTTTCAGAATTCTCTCTTTATCTTTGGCATTTGACATTCTGAATATTATGTGTCTTAGGGTAGGTCTTTTTGGCTTTATTTTAATTGGAGTATACTATGCTTCCTGAATACATATACTCATGTCTTTCAAGACAGTTGGGAAATTTGGGACCACTATTCCCTCAAATACTCCTTTTGCCTGTTTTTCTTTCTCTTCTCCTTCTGGAAATCCTGTAACAATATGATGGTGCACTTCATGCTATCACTCAACTCCCTGAGCATCTGCTCAATTTTACCATTATTTTCTTTCTCTTTTCTTATCACTTTTTTAAAAATATATATACTTTTTATTATTATGGGTAAAAATCAAAATTCTCACAATACATACAAACATTTGCAAAATGATATATAAATATATATGCATATATGTGTATTTGCTTACAAAAATGTTATTTATATATATCTGTGGGAGATGTTTCTTATCACTTTTAAATTTCAGCTGTTCTGTTCTGATTTTTCTTCTGTTATTTCAATTCAGCTGTTGTATATCTCTATTGTATTTTTTTTTTTTTAAGATTTTATTTATTTATTCATTTATCCCCCCCTAGCTGCCTGCGCTCGCTGGGTCAGCCAACCACACCACACGGGCGGGCCTGCCCTCACCAGGAGGCCCCGGGAACCGAACCCGGGGCCTCCCATATGGTAAGCGGGAGCCCCACTGATTGAGCCACAGCCGCTTCCCTATTGTATTTTTAATCTCACTTATCCTGTCCTTCATTCCCATAAGCTCTGTTATTTTTCTATCCAAAATTTTAAATTTTTCTTTGTGCTTACCCAGTGTCTTCTTAATGCCTTCTTATTAGTCTTGTTTTCCTTCAACTCCATGAATTGTTTTAGAAGATCTTTATGAACCTCATTTATTAGTTGCTTCAAGTCCTGTGTGTCATCAGGGGTTTTGATTTGTTCCTTTGCCTGAGTCATACCTTCCTTTTTCTTAGTATGACTTGTAATGTTTTTCTGATGTCTTGGTATCTTATCATGATGCTGAATTTATTCTGATGTATAGTTTCTCTCTCTTGCCTAGGGATTTACAGTTAAGCAGCTGTGTGCTATCACTGTTCTTTGATTCTTGCTTCCACTTGTTCTAGATATTAAGGATTGCCCCTGTTTAACTGCTTAAAGCAGGGCTAAGGAGCAGTAATGAAGTGTATGCTAGTTTCTAAGGGCCTTAGAAAGGGAAACAGCAAAGGCACAAGATTGTCTTATTTATTTTCCCTTCTTTTCATGCACTTTTCTGATCTGACAGCTGATGGTTGTCTTGCAGACCTCTCAGCTCAGACTGAAGATGTGCATTCACTGTAAATTCACTGTAAATTCCATGAGTGGGACAAAAGTGATGTCCTCAGGATGGGCTAATCTTCACAAAAAAAAAACTTTCTCAGAAGCTTAGCTCCTTCCTTTGCTGGCCACACCCTCCTTCCCTGTGTCCTCAGCAACAAGCCCTGTACAGTAGGGAGGGAGTTTAAGAAGACAAAGTATCTTTCATTTCCTGCATGCTCTCAGGGCAAACAATATCATGGCCCCACCCAGCCAGGAATTGAGAGATCCCTCCAGTGCATTAAAATAATTTCACTGGCAAAAATCTGAATTTGCTGTAGGCTGTGTCCCTCTCTCTCCCTTGTCTTGGGAAAAGATTCTCTGCAGCCTTCTCAGTCTGCAGCCACCTGCCAGAGGCCAGTGGACCCCCTGCTTTTTGCTCTGACAGTGGGAGAATCGGCACCAGTAGCTATTGTTGCAACTTTACTCATGGGATTTTTTCACCCAGCTGAGATTCCTTTCCTTCTCCCCTCTCTCTTCTGGGTGGTTCCTAGACTCCCCCTGGTGTCCTTAGCCCCAGAATAACCTTCCAGAGAGTCTCCACTCATCCTCTAAGTGTTTTCCTGGAAGAGAAATGATCTCAATTCCTTTCTAATCTTCCATTTTCCAGATATTTATATTGCTCATGGCCTTTTACTAAAACAATTTTCAATAATTCCGAAGTTAACAGCACATTCAATAAGGCCTGTATATCCACCCAACTAGGAATATAAATTGCAAAATTAGAATGGAATATATTTTCCATTTTCTTAGGATCTTCCCCTTAAGTTGGGACTCAGTTCTTCCAATTGTACAGGTCTGAAGTGAAGAATGGAGGGTGTACAAACAAGTAACCTAATGGATGGCCTTGATTAATAATCTCAGGTGGCACCTGCCTTAGTAAGATTTGTCCAGCTACAGGAATGCTCCCTGAACAAATTGGATACAACTCTGGGTATGAGATGGGAGGTCATTTATGGTGGTATCTAATGGCAGTTCAAGATCACCCTACCCCTCTTCTTCCCCTCCTTAATATGGTGCTGGAGGAATGCTGGAAACAAGGAGCAAGCCTGGCACTTTGTCTTAAGGGTTGGAATCAGAGAAAAATTTCTTCCCTTTTCTTGATTGTCATATTGTATTAGGTCTGTGACTTGCTAACATCATAACATGCCCACAACACTGATGCTGTGATTTAGGAGTATTAGCTAAATCACAAAACATTGAACATATGGTATTTCATCCCATTTACTAAGCATTTTACAATATATTTCTAGTTACAAAATAACATTGAATTCAGGAAATCCCTTTGGTTGCCATTCCCGGCCAGGCTCTAATATATTGTAACCATGCACATTTTCATCATGAGGATTCATAATTAAATTGTTCCCAAAGTTTTAAGATGCAATCTGGGGAATCACACTTCTTTTTCATACTAGACCTATGTTTATTGCCCATTGTGACTCCCTGTCAGCTCTTGGGTAAGTTACACTTTGAGTTTATTAATCAGAATTTTAGTACTCAGTCAGGATACCAGTGAGAGGTCTCTTACACCTGGGGAATGGATTCTGGGGTAGGACTCTAACCTACAATTCCAGGCCCAACCAGCTCCAAACCTAAGTCAAAATCAAGGACCAAGGGTAGTCTTGCCACCTACAGCTTCAGAAAATTTAAACATTCATTCTAGATAACAATTATTTTGATAAGAAAATCAGTATTCACGGAGGCCACAGGGATCTCTGGGCTGCCTGTTTCCTTCCTGACTGGCTGCTTTCAGGATCCTCAATGCAGAGGTAGAGGAATCATGATCCTCTATGTGGTAAAATAACTTTTGTGGGCAGCTACTGACTATAGCTACTCGACCTTGGTTGACTGGTGTCTAAGCAATACAATGTTAAGCCTGGGAGAGAAACAAGTGTGTTATCACTCAGGAAATAGGGCAAAGGGTTGGTCCATTAATGGGGGTAAAAAAAATTCATGGGAAACTTCATTATGGGACAATCACCTAGTTGCACAAGAAAACAACGAGTGAAGTTACCCCTCAGAGGCTCTGAATCATCAGAGCCTCCTGAGGTCATAAACTGGACAAGTCTTGGGTGGGCAGAGAATCCTGGATTATAGACAGAGATCTTTGCATGTTTAAACCCACTCTCTGTGGTCCATGCAGCCCCCCTGATTCCTGAGAATGCCAAGCCTCCACTTACACCGGTATCCTCATCCTCTAGTTGGGAAGTCCCCTGTCCTCTGGCCACTTCTGTCATTTCTTCATCATCTGGGCTTCTGGAGTCTGTGGAACTGATGTTAAGTGTAATGTCCCAGCAGACCTGCCATCTGCCTAATATCCTTGGGGTTTCATTTTCAAATTCCTCAGCTATGATGGTTGTATTTTCCAAAACACAAGAAAAGAAAAATTTGTTTCATGTAGATAAAGAAAAATTCCCTCATGCATCTTCTTTTCTAATGGGGTGAGGAGTTAATAACACACCCATTCTGTTCTTCTCAGAATGTGATGGCCTTTCTGAGACATTAACCCTCTTCTTCCATAATTACTTTCCCTTTGAATAGGATCCTGGGTTAATCAAGACATGCAACTTAAAGTGAATTTAGATTAGCATCCTTGAGTGCTTGCTTGTGCAGAAACTGTGAAGGTCTATCTAAATAGACAGTATTAAGAAAAAGAAAGTCAACATTGCCGCAGAGGTACAAAGATTAAAAGGCTGTTAGAAGTTATTTTTAATCTTGTGGCAACCATTGTTGAAAACCTAGATTAAAGTATTATTTCTCTTAAAAATTCAATTGCCACATTTGGCCTGAGAGAATGTATTTACAAATAATCAATTAACATTGAAAAATTCTTGTCTCTGTAATTAGATTGGGAACTTTACAGTAGGAGGTATAGGCTGTTATAATTACTGCTTTGCCCTCATCCCCCTATTTTTTCATTGGTTTCTAATAAATATGATATGAATATGTCTGAACTGAAGATGAACAAATGAATTAT
Source organism: Tolypeutes matacus (assembly GCA_026826555.1). Taxonomy (NCBI): domain Eukaryota; kingdom Metazoa; phylum Chordata; class Mammalia; order Cingulata; family Chlamyphoridae; genus Tolypeutes; species Tolypeutes matacus. The sequence continues at coordinate 526,733 of JAKSZT010054101.1, read as the reverse complement.
TTATTCTTTAAATGCTTTTGGCACACACACACAAAAAAAGACTTTCATCAGTGCTCACTTATATTCCTACTCAAATTTACTTAGAAGGATTTCCTTGAAATATTGAATCTTCATGTATTACTTAGCATTGAGAATCACATAATTTTTGCATCAATGTCCAAATAAATACTATTATAAATTAAAGACTCCAAAATCCAACACCGAGATCCACACTACTATGTATTTCTCCCTCTGTACTATCTGAGGGATAAACTGAGGCCCCAAATGAAAACCAACAGGAAATCCACCTGTGATAATGCTGTTTACCAACAGATTTCAGGTGGATGCTGGTCAAACTGCTGGAAGCAATGCAGCTTCCAGGATGAGTGAGGAAGTGTATGGGAGTGATGTTTCATTCTCAGGCAGATATTTATGTTGTTCAAACCTCATGGATTGGACACTCTAATCAAATCAATTGTATCCAATCACTTTTGGTCTTTTTACCATTTCCAGTCATTCACAAAAATTTCAGTAGCAACTTGTGTATATTTTAGCAAAATAGATTTTATACAAGTGCACAAAATATGTGCATATGTCAATATATCTTTCAGCAAATTGTATTTTTAAAATATTTTTATTTATTTATTTTTCTCACCCTCTTGCCACTTGTGCTCACTGTCTGTTCTCTGTGTCCATTCACTGCACATTTCCTCTGTGTTTGCTTGTCTCCCTTTGTTCCATCATCTTGCTGCCCCAGCTCTCCTTGGGTGTGGGCCCTTAGCCCTCCATGGATGTGGGCTTTCAGCTCTCTCTGGGCATTAGCCAGCTTTCTCTCACCAGGAGGCCCTATGATCCAAACCCAGGGCCTCCCATATGGTAGGTGGGAGCTCAATCCCTTGAGCCACATTCTCTTCCCTCCACATTGCATTTTGACTTAAATAATTCCTTGAAAATCTCCATTTAGATACATATACCATAGCCTAGTTCACTCAGTTTCACGGCTGTTTATGACTGACTTGTATTAAATGTGGATTTCTTTTTTACTACCTTCTTTTCATTGACATTTTCTTTCATTCCAACATTTCCCTTCCATTAGTGATGGTGTTGTGGGTATTTTGGGGAACATACATTTATTGATATGTAGAGAATGTGAAGAATGGCTGTATTTAGATATTCTCAAATGTTGCCCAAGTGGCTAGACAAAGTGCACCCCCACTGACAGAGGAGGAGGATCTCCATTTTTATATATTTTGGCCCTATTATATAGAGATTGATTTGAGAAATTTTTTATATGTGAAATTGTATTGGTTATTTGTTTGAATTTCACTTATTGTTTATGATACAGTTTATAATTTTTTACCACATGATGTTACTAAGCTGAATTGTCTGTTCATATTCCTTTTTTCTATATTTTTGGTCAATTTATTTTTGGTTTTGTATTGGTAGATACATTATTTGCTAACTCTACTGGATACTATTAGTTTCTAGGTGATACCATTGTCAATATATTTTCCTATTCTGTAGCTGGTCTCAACTTCTATTGTCAGACAGATTTTACTGATTTTTTAATGTTGTTTGAAGTTTGGCATTAATTTACAAAATGTAAGCTGTTGTGCATCTAGTAGAATTGTTCTGTGATCATCTCATTTATTCATGTAGCAACTATGCCTTGAGCACTCACCAGAGCCAGGTGCTGGATTAGACCCTGGGAAGAGTGCTGAAAATGATCAAGTTTCTCCCTGTTTTCCAGGAGCTCAGAGTCTGGAGGTAGAGATGGAAGAAAATAGTAAACAAATACATGTGAAATAGAAGAAAGAGAAAGTGTCATAATGAAAATCAATTAGGGTGCTGCCAAAGCAGAGCTGGGAGCCACTAGGTGGGTGGGCTGGAAAGGAGTCACTGAGGTGTCATTTATGTTTCAATTAAAATGAGAAACAGGAGCCAGTCCTGCAAAAGTGTGTGAACAGTATACCAGTAGAAGGCACAAATTTGCAGACTCTGAGTCTGAAGTGAGTTTGGCCTGAGAGGAGGTCAGAATAGAGGCCACTGTAGATGGACAGAGCTTTGGAGGAGAGGTGGGGAGGGAGGGAAGAGGGGAGGGACAGAACTTGGGACTGGTTCATTATGTTAGCTATCTATTAGTATGTGACAGCACTACAGAAAATTTAGTTTCTTACAACAAATGTTTGTTATTGCACACTTTCTTTTGACAAAGAATTCAGGCAAGGCTAAGCTGTGTGATGTTGATCCAGTTTCTCTTCCAAGACAGAGGAGTAGTCCCAACTGAGGCCTGATTTTGGAAGGGTCTGATTCCAAAGTCACTCATGTGTTATTGGCAGCATTCAGCTTGGACTGAGTGTTTCATTTCCTTTCTGTCTGTTATCTGGGCCCTCCCTCAGTTTTTTGCAATATGGACCTCTGCACATCATAGCCTATTTCCCCAGAGTGAGATATAAGAGGAAAGTATAGATTTAGAGATAGATTTAGAGATAGAAGCAGATGGATAGACAGTAAAAGAGAAGTAGCAAGACAGAAAATACAGAAATGGCCATATTCTATTGATAGGAAGAGAGTCACCAAGTCCAGTTCACACCCAAGAAGAAGAGATTAGAAAAGAACCTGTATACCAGGAGGCAGAGATCCTTGGAAGCTATTTGGTGGCTTTTGTAAACAAAATGGAGGCATTTAATCTGACTCTAAATATAATGGGTAGCCATTGAAGGGTTTTGATTCAGATGGTGATATCTGATTTTCATTGAATTTCAGGCACATTATTTTGGGAACTGGGAAGTGAAACCAAGAAGATAAGTTATTTTCCCCATAATCATAACATCAAGAACCAGCCCTGTATTGAGTTGAACTCCCTGCTGTTTCATATTCCTTCAAGTAATTCTTCCATCTCTAAAGTTCATGTAGTAATGATCTTTCACATTAACTCATGAGTTTTATAGATATTATTCCATATACATCTGCTTAAATCCCTATGATGTGGAAGTTAGAATGATCCTTATAGTCCTGGTGAGGAGACTCTGGAGGTCCAAGAGGCACAATGACTTGTCCAAATTCATGGATAAAGCAGAAAAAGGAGATAAGGCTTAAGCCAGCCCTAACTCCTCAATACTGGGATCCTGCATTTCCCAGGCCTTTCCTAGGTTCTGCAGGGAGGGGAGTGTTTGTATAACCATAGAGGTAAATTGATGACATTAGAGAGGAGGCTGAAGAGGCATCAACTTCAGGAGAGGTTTTATCCAAAGAAGTGGGACAGGTAATGGGAACCTAAGAAGTAACCTCACTTCCTTAGAGATATAACCCAACACAACTGGGAACCCTGGTAACCAGGAACCAACATTCTAGAGACAGCCCGAAACCAGCTCACTTGAGTAGGATGCTTGGGAGAACAAGATGTGTTCTTGTTGTTTCCCAACATCCCAAGTCTCTCACCTCAGCAAAAGGCAAAGGCAGTGAGAGCCTTTTTCAAAGCTGCAGGAATTGGTTCAACCCCTACAACAGAAGACTCTGGCCATTTACTAAGAGACAACCAAAGGTAAGATAGGGGTCACAAGGCAGTGACTGAAGGTTTGGCAAGTATACTGATCCTTCCTGGGCAGTCCCACAGCACCTTCCACTCCTAGTATGTCTGAGCTGGGGAGGGCTGAGCTGTTGGAAAGGACTTGAAGGATGGACCCACCTTCAATCAAGATAACTAGCAAGAGCTAGTTAACTAGGAGGTTGGAAGCTTGGTTGGCCCATCATGTTCACAGCCTGCTGATGGCTAGCAGGGGGGGAAGGAGAGTACTGGGGTGGCGATCATTTGCCCAGTTGTTAATCTGCAGACTTGTTACCATCATCTCATCTCTTTTCTTCATGGGCTCAAGGATTGTGCAGACCATTTTTTCTAATCTGGGGAGGAGAAATTTATATGGAGTCATCACTGTGGCAACAGCCAAGTGGGACCTTGATGACAAACTGTTAAGGGGTGTGGACTTTGTTCTTTACTGAGCAGTGGGGAAAGTGGAGTGAGGGTCTCTGGCTGAGGAAGGGCTAGGCTGGATGTTTTGTCCAACACATCTGATGGTTCCCACTAGAAGGCTAATCTAGGGGCTTCCTCCTGTAAGGGCAAAAGTGAAAAAGGCAGCTTTTGATGGTGCCCAGGGCACCCTTGGGAGAAAGGGGAGGCTGGGATCTCAGACGCAGCCTTTGATAGAATCCATCCCCACTCTCACCACTTCTAAATCATTTTTGCCCCATCCGTGCCTTCTCCCATCCCAAAATCAATGTTCAAGAAAACAAGTTATAGTGAGAAAATGGCTCAGAATTCTTCCTGGAACCTCATTCATGGGTGCTTAGCTACATATAGTTGTGGACTAGGCTGTACACCTACCCATTAGTAGAATAGTGTTGGTGAGAAGAAGAGACCCACTTGTCACTTGCAGAGAATAAGGCTGCATGTTGCACTCAAGCTACAGTTTGAGGTGCAATGAGGGCCCAGGGAAATCTGGGGCAGGAAAATGGATTAAAAAATTTCCCTTCATCCTCCAAATACTTTGGAACATCTACCACATGCCAGTGCAGTGCATAGCTGAGACAGGCCATCAAAACTCTTGGAATTCAAGTTTGAATGGGCTTTCACAGGGCATAGAAAATGTGGATGTCTGTAAAAATCACATTAACAAGGGCCATTCCTGACCTAGGAGAGTGGCTTCCTCTCTACAGCTTTGATGGAAGAGGGAATGTGTTCTGTTTCTGGTGCAGAGGTTTCTTTAAGCACCAGTTAAAAACTCCTGGCTTTTAATATGAATTCTGGAATTGCATCAGCAGTAAGTAAGGAATGGGGGAATGTAAAAATATGAAAACTTACAATGTGCAAAGAAAAGGGCCAAAGGAAGATTGTTAACAAATGACCAGAGGGCAGGCAGGAGTGTGCATAATTAATCCTCTCCTAGGGGCCCCATGGTCCATCCTTTCTTTTAGATTTGAATCCTTCCAGGATCCTGGTCTCTGAACTCAAAATACCTTTTTCTGTACATTGATTCTGAGAGAACATTTGTGATGCAGCTTCAAAAGCCACAAATGACTTTGTTTCATAAACTTTATTCCTCCCTGTAAACTGACATTTCTAACATCCCTGCAATTCCTTGCACAATTTATTTTAATCCAGAAACTCCACAGAAGACTTCCAGCTTTTCTCTCATGTAGTAGGAAGCCACTCCCCTCTGTCTGGTTCCTGATGATTCACAGTGAGCTCTGGTGTCCGGATCAGTGTCCTTATTCCTTGCCATGGAAGGAAAATTAACACTCTTCCTCACTAGCCAAGATGACACTGTGGCCATTTGGTTCTCAGTTCCATTGTCTGGGGTGTTCACCAGGTTACAGACTCAGTTGTGTTGTTACTGAATTATCCTGAAAGAGACACCCAGCCCCAAGCACTTAGAGTTTACAGCCCCTGGGATGGTAATGGTCTTTGTCCAAAGTCTTGCACTGTGGTTATACCAAGAAGGTAAGAACCTGTCTGCTGGGGAGAGTTGAAATATGTGACATACAGGGGTGGGGGAAGGAGGTGGCCACTGAGACTGTTGGCCCATAGGCACACAGAGCACAGCATTACCAATTAAACACTGCAGCCCTTCCAGTCCAGATGGTATAGACCCTGCCCTGAGCTCAACTGGGCTTTCCCATGAGCTGGACCTAAAGGATTAACCCTTGGCCCTGTCCTGAGCCTCCAGAACCTTGTCCCAGCTTCTAGCTTCCATCTTTGTAAGGATTTTGAGCACCATCCCTTCTCTTCATCTAGAAAGGAGTGGTCCAGATAAATTGTAGGGTGATACTTAGATTTCAGTTTTGCATGTTTTCTCAGTTATCTTCCATTTCCCCAGGGCTCAAGGTATCACCCAGACACCCATGGTGGCCTCTTCAAGACAGCTGAGGTGAAGAGCACAAATCCTGACTCCCAAAGTCCAGGCCATTGATAACAGGGCACAATCATCCACAGATGGTTTTGTTAAATAAATCACAAGTACGGCTGTGCTTTCCCCTCAAAGATAGAAGTGCCAGGTCTAAAAGGTAGTTCAGGGTACAGAGAAAGGCACTGATAACTGAGAATTTTCACCTACACAGCTGGGAGGCTCCTGAGAGCAGAGACATCGTGTAGAAACACATAATAAGTCTAGTGCAAACTGATATGTCAGAGGATGAGTTTTTACTGCATCTTTGGGCTTCCACTGGCCTAGAGTGCAGTGAGAGTCACCCAGCAGAGTTCCACATTTAGGGCAAGAGTTTATCTCATTCAGTCTCTGACAGGGAGTCTTTTCTTTACACTGAGACTACTTGACAAACCAGAAAGTCCAGCTGACCAAAACAGTCATGCACCAAACTAGGGTTCCCCCTGTTCAGGCTCTGCTGGGTGGGCATCAGGACCCCATGGGACTTGATTCCTCATGGGAAGGAGTTACATTCTTTCCTCATAGAAAGAAGGTGTCCCAGCAGTATCTGTTGGGCCAAGGGAAGGGAGGGAGTGAGGTGGCCTGAGTTCTCCTAGGGCTGGTATTCCTCAGGTAAAGCACCCTCCAACAGTTCAAGGTCTCAGGTCTCTTGATGTGGGCTGTGTGGCCCCTTCTTCCTGGCTTCTACTTGAGGGATGGTGGATTTTTTTGTGTTCCACTCTGAGAGAATGCAACCTCATTTGGTCCAGGGGGAAGAAGTCTGCAAAGGCATAGGTTAATCTTCAAAGCTTTACAAATATCTGCTTCCATCTACTTATTGAGTGTACATAGATATTTATGAAGAGAACTGAGACCAGAAGGCCCTTTCTGCCTGTCAAGTTTTGACTGATGACCACTGGGTCACACTGTCATGGGTTTCACAATAAAAACATCAAATCAATCTGAACATTGACTGGAGGCTCCGTATGGGGTGTTGATGACCATTGAGAATGAGGCTGGGTTGAAGCCTGAAAGTTTCCTTCACAGGATCTAATGGCCACCTTGAAGTCCAGGTGACTCACAGGACTCCTTTACTAAGAATGACATAAAAAAAGGACAGTTTTATCAGGCAGAATAGAATATGCTTCCCTGCAACTATGGGGCAAGACAGAATATTGTTTTCTAGCTAAGATTTATTTTGCCAGTTCAAGTACTAGAAACCCTTTTGGTTGGAGAGAAAGCTTGAAGTACCCAAATTTATAATATAGAATGTAATAGCCAGATATTATTTATCAAGAAATGAAATAGAAGCATAGTATAGTGTTCTGTGCTTGTGCCCACAACCCCCCTGGTCTTTCATGCATGTACCTGGCTCATGATGGAATCTCCAGGGGATGGTGCAAGGGTTGCCTGAGTCCTGAAATCCCCTGGGCTTCAGTATTCCAGATCCAGCCTAGGGTGGAGGAAAAGGGGCTAGATAGTGTCCAGGGTTCTGCTGTATTACCCCTGGCTGACCTGGCTATACCATTCCACATTCCCACCAACAGTGAATAACTGTTTCTATCTCTTCATATCCTCTCCAATACTTGTACTTCACTGTCTTTTTAATAATGACCAATCTAATAGGTGTAAACTGAATATCTCATTGTAGCTTTGTTTTGCATTTCCCTAATCACTACTGATGTTGAACATTTTTTCATTTGTTTGTTCATCATTAGTATTTCTCCTTTGGATATATGTCTATTCAAGATGTTTGCCCAGTTTTTAATCATGTCATTTCTCTTTTTATTGTTGTTGTATCATCTCTTTTTATAACATGGATATTAAACTTTCATTGGATATGTGATTTCTGAATATTTCTCCCATTGAATCGGCTGTCTTTTCACACTTCGCCAAAGTCCTTTGAGGTACAATAGTGTTTAATTTTGAAGAGTTCTGTTTATCTATTTTTCCTTTTATTGCTTGTGTTTTGGGTGTAAGCTTCAAGAAACCATCACCTATCAGATCTTTAAAATGTTTCCCTACATTTTCTTCTATTAGTTTTATAGCACTAGGTTTTATATTTAGGTTTTTGATCCATTTTGATTTGATTTTTGTATTGGGAGTGAGATAGGTGTTATCTTTCATTCTTTTTGTTATGGATATCCAGTTGTCCCAGTGTAATTTTTTTAAGAGACTGTTTTTTTTCCATTAACATGGATTTGGTAGGTTTGCTGAAATCTAATTGGCTGTAGAGGTCGGGGGTTATTTCTGGACTCTCAATTCTATTCCACTGATAGATGTGTTTATCTTTATGCAAATATCATGCTCTTTTGACCGCTCTAGCTTTGTAATATGTTTCATGGTCAGGCAGTGAAAGTCCTGCCACATCACTCTCAATTTTAGAAAGTTTTTGGCTATTTGAGAGCACTTTCCCTTCCAAATAAATTTGATAATTGCCTTTTGTATTTCTATAAAGTAGGTTGTCAGAATTTTGATTGATATTGAATTGAGTCTAGAAATCAGCTTGGATAGCTTAAAAGGGTAGGTGATTTAATGATATTTAGTCTTCCAATCCATGAACACAGTATATCTTTCCATTTGCTTAGGTCTTTTTTTTTTTTGTAGTGTTCTGAATATAGGCCTTGTAATTATTTGCTTATATAGATTCTTAGATATTTAAGTCTTTTATTGCTATTGTACATGAAAACTATTTCCGGATTTCCGCCTCAAATTTTTCAGTACAAAGGTACAGAAACATTATTGACTTTTTAGTGCTGATCATGTATCCTGTCACTTTGCTGAACTCATTATTACTCAAGTAGCTTTGTCATAAACATTTCAGAATTTTTAAAATACAGGATCATGGCATCCATGATCCTATACTTTAATTCCCCTCTTCCTACTTTGATGTCCTTTTTTTTTTCCTATCTAATTGTTCTAGCTAAAACTTCTAACTCAATATTGAATAACAATGGTGACAGTGGGCCTCTTTTTCTCATTCCTAATCTAAGAAGGAAAGTTTTAAACCTTTCCCAATTGAGTACCATGATTGCTGTGGGTTTTTCATACATGATGTGATGGTTAGACTAAAATGTCAACTTGGCCAGGTAACCGTGCTTAGTTGTTTGGTCAAGCAAGCACTGGGCTAATTGTATACAAGGACATTTATGGACTTTAGTCACCAGTGAGTTTACAGCATAGATTCCTGATTATATCTACATCATTCAGGGAGATTGCTGTCAGCAATGCATGATGTTTTATCAAATCATTTGAATGCCTTAAAAGGGTAGGTGATTTCAGCATTCAGGGAGAATTTCACAGCTTGTCTTTGGACAGTCAATGTCTCCCAGAAACTCATCAAGGACCTTCATTGGCCTATCATTGGAGCTTCTGGTTTGCAACCTGCTAGCAGAACCTGGAATTGTGCATGCCCATAGTCATATGAGAGACTCTTTTAAAATCTGATGTTATTTACAGATATCTCCTGGTGATTCTGTTTCCCTAGAGAACCCTGACTAATACTTATGCCTTTTATTATGTTGAGGAATTTTCACTCATTCTCATCTTTCTAGGTGTTTTTATCAAGAAAGGATGCTAGACTTTCTTGGATGCCTTTTCTGCATTGATCTAGGTGATCATGTGATTTTTTCTTAATTTTGTTAATGTGATGTATTACATTAATTGATTTTCCTGTATTGAACCGCCCTTCCATATGAGGAATAAATTCCATTTGTTTATGATGTATGTCTTTTGACATGCTGTTGGATTCTATTTGTAAGTATTTTTTTGAGAATTTTTGCATCTATGTTCATTAGAGAGATTAGTCTGTAATTTTCCTTTCTTTTAGTATCTTTATCTGGCTTTGGTATTACAGCGATGTTAGCTTCACAAAATGTTTTAGATAATTTTCCCTCCTATTCAATTTTTTAATGAGTTTAAGCCAGATTGGTGTTAATACTTCTTGAAATGCTTGATAGAATTCACCTGTAAGTCCATCTGGTTCTGGACATATATTTGGTGGGAGATTTTGTTGATTGATTGGATTTCTTGAAATATAGTGGGTTTGTTAGGTTCTTGAATTTCTTGTGACATTGCTGTAATTGACAAATGTTTCTAAGAATTTGTCAGTTTCATCTAGGTTGTCTAGCTTATTGGCATACAGATACTCATAATATCCTCATATAAAATTTATATTCTTGTGCAGTCCGTGGTAACTTCCCTCATTCCATTTATTTTATTGAGTTGCATCTTTCCTTTTTTCTTTGTTAGTCTTGCTAACCGTTTGCCAATTTTTTGTTCTTCTTGTAGAACCAGGTTTTGTTTTTGTTGATTTTCTGTATCTTTTTTTAATTCTCAATTTCATTTATTTTTGCTCTAATCTTTACTATTTCTTTCCTTCTGCTTGCCTTGGGTATTGTTGCTATTTTTTCAATTACTCCAGTTGTTCAATTAGATCTTTGATTTTAGCTCTTTCTTCTTTTTAATATAGCGGTTTAGGGCTATAAATTTCCCTTGCAGGACTTCCTTCACTGTATCCCATGTTTTGATAAATTGCATTCTCAATTTCATACATCACAATATATTTAAAAACTTTGGTTGCAATTTCTTCTTTGACTCACAAATTGTTTATGACTGTGCTGTTTATCTTTCACAGACTTGTGAATTTTCCCCTTTGCAGTCTAATATATGTTCCAGGTTCATTCATTTATGATCTGAAAACTTGCTTTGTATAAGTTCAATCTTTTTATATTTATTGAAACCTGCTTTGTGATACACCATGTGGTCTATCCTGGAGAAAGGTCCATGAGCATTTGAGAAGAATGTATAATCTGCTGATTTGGAATGCAATATTCTGTATATGTCTTTTAGGTCTACCTCATTTATATTGTTAAAATGCTCTTTCCTTGTTGATCTTCTGTCTAGTTGTTCTATTAAATTATATAAGTGGTGTATTGAAGTTTCCAACTATCATTGTAGAGATGTTTATTTCTCCCTTCATTTTGCCAGATCCTACCTCATGTATTTTGGAGCACACTGGTTAGATGCATAAGTATTTATGACTGTTACTTCTTCCTGATTCATTTTCTATTTTATTAATATATAATGGCCTTTTTAATCTCATAACTTTTTAGCATTAAAGTGTGTTATGTCTTATATTATTAAAGCTACCCATCCTTTTCTTTTGGTTACTGATGGTGTAGATTATCTTTGTCCAACCTTTCATGTCCAGCTAATTTTTATCCCTGGATCTAAGATGATTCTGTTGTAGGCAGTCTATGGATGTCTCAATTTTAAAATTCATTTTGTCAGTCTATATCTTTTGATTGGGAAGTTTAATTCAGTCGTGTTCAATGATATTAATGTAAATGCATTATTTACTTCCACCCTTTTATTCTTTGGTTTTCATATGCCTTATATTTTTATGCCTTATATTTTTCATATGCCTTATATTTTTCTGTCTTTTTACTCTTTTGGTTATGCTTTCTGCTATTCTTGCCTGCTACACTCTCCTTCGAGACTCTCTCTTCTCTCTTATTCTTTTGAACTGTAAATCTCCCTTTAATACTTCCTGAAAAGGTGGATTCTTTTTTTATGAAGTCTCTTAGTTTCTGTTTTTTGTGAATATTTTAAACCCACCTTCATATTTGAAGGACAGTTTTGCTGGATAAAGAATTCTTGGCTGGCAATTTTCCTCTTTCAGTATCCTAATTATATCATACAACTGTCTTCTTGCCTCCGTGATTTCTGATGAGAAATCCACACCAAGTCTTAATGGACATCCCTTGTTTGTAATGGCTTGCTTCTCCTTGCTGCTCCCAGAATTTTCTCTTTCTCTTTGATGCTTAACATTCTGAGTAGTATGTGTCATGGAGTAGGTCTATTAGGATTTATTCTGATTGGGTTATGCTGTGTTTTTTGAACATGGAAACCCATTTTTAAAATGAGCATTGGAAAATTTTCTGTCATTATTCCCTCAAATCCCCTTTCTGCCCTGTTTTACTTCTCTTCTTCCAGATTCCTAGACACAAATGCTGTTGAACTTTGCGTTATCATTATACTCAAATTTTTCTGTTCTTTTTTCTCTGTTCTTCTCTCTCTTCAATTTCACCTGGTGTGTCTTCTGTATCAATTATTCTTTCTTCTATCATTTTGTGTCTACTCATGTATGCCTCCAATATGTTTTTGGTCTCACCATTAATGTCTTTCATTCCCATGAGCTCTGTTATTTTTCTATTCAGGTTTTCAAAGTCTTCTTTGGGCTCTCTCAGCATCTTCATGATGTCCGTTATCTCTTTAGCCATATTTTCTTTCAACTCACTTTATTTTTGAAGTTTATTTTACTCTCATTGATTAGTTGTCTCAAATCCTGTGTCTCATATGGTCCTTTGATGTATTCTTTTTCTTGGGCCATTTCTTCCATTTTCTTACTATGGCTTCTTTCCTTCTGTTTGCTTTGGGATTAGTTTGCTGTTATTTTTCTAGTTTCTCTAGGGGTTCATTTAGGTCTTTGATTTTAGCTCTTTCTTCTGTTTCAATATAGATGTTTGGGGCTATAAATTTCACTGTCAGCACTGTCTTTATTGTATCTTATAAGTTACAACAGGTTGTGTTCTTATTTTCATTCACCTCAAGATATTGACAAATTTCTCTTCCAATTTCTTCTTTGACACACTTATTGTTTAGGATTGTGTTGTTTAGCCTTCATACACTTGTGAATTTCCCCCTTTCATATCTATTATATGTTCCAGCCTCATTTTATTATGATCTGAGAAGTGGCTTTGAAAACTTCAATCTTTTTTTATTTATTGAGACCTGCCTTGTGATGTGCCATGTGGTCTATCCTGGAGAAAGGTCCACGAGTACTTTAGAAGAATGCATAACACCCTGATTTGAGTTGCAACCTTCTGTATATGTCTTTTAGGTCTCCTCATTTAATATATTGTTCACATTCTCTGTTTCTTTGCTGATCTTCTGTTTAGTTGTTCTATCTTATGATGTGTGTGGTGTGCTGAAGTCTCTGTCTATTATTATAGAGATATCTATTTCTTCCTATATATTTTTTTCATTTTGACTTTTATTTAGCCTTTTAAAATGTTTTAATTGTTGTGGTTTGTATTATTTATCCAAATTTTTAAACATTTAGTTCTTCAGTAGCTTCAAGTAACTTAAAATCTTTGCTTTTGTCATACATAGAGAACTGTCAGAATAAGATAGGTAGTTTATTCCAGCTGGTGTGTTCACTATTAGGAAGTAGTTTGAGTTGCCAGCTCTGCATCTATAAGGATGTTTGTCATCTGTCAGACCAATACTCTTGAATTTCCTCAGATGAGTGGATATGCATCAAATATTAGAGGTGAAGAACTCAGGTTTATTTGTTTCCACTCACTCTGTTTCCCTTCAATTTTGCCAGAGTTTGACTCATCAATTTGGGGGTTAGGTGCATAATTATTTATGACTGTTAATTCTTTCTGGTGAATTGCCCCTTTTATTATATATAATGGCTTTCTGTAACTCATACCTTTTTTTTACATTTAAAGTCTGTTGTTTCGAATATTAGTACAGATACTCCAACTCTTTTTTGGTTACAGTGTTTATAGAATATTTTTTTCAAGTTTTTCACTTTCAGACAATATCTGTCCCTGGATCTAATGTGAGTCTCTTGTAGACAGCTTAAGGATGGATCATGTATTCCTTTTGTCCATCCTGTCAGTCTATATATTTTGATTGTGGTATTTAATGCATTCACATTCAATGATATTACTTTTTTTCCTCAAAGCCACCTTTATTTGAATTCATAAATACATTAGTACAATAGGCTAATCTACTTTGCTTTTATCCTCAAAATACATGGGTTTTAAGATTTAGTACATTAGATTTTTAATTTTTTTATTATTTTATTTTATTTTTTAGGAATTTATTCTACAGATATACTCTCATCTATGAAATGACACATTGACAATGCTATGCCTTACAACACATTTTTCTCCCCTTCCCGCTTGCTTTCTGTGTCCATTCACTGGGTGATCTTTTGTGTTTGTTTCTTGCCTTCTCTTCTCATTATTCTCCTCCAGGCTTCACTTGGATTTGATCCTAGGGACCTCCAATGTGGAAGACAGGAATCTTGTCACTTTTGCCATCTCAGTTCCTGGTTTCTGGCATGTCTTGCCTTGACTCTCCCATATCTCAACAAGATGATTTGTCATCATCTTTCTGCATGGTTCCTGGTATGGGTCTGGCTCAACATATAGGCCTGGCTCATTGTGTTTCTGTGCGGGCCTGACTTGCCACACAGACCTGGCTCAATGTGCAGGCCTGGCATGCCTGCTTGCCTTTTACCAGGAGACCCCAGGGATCCAAACCAGATCATCCCATATGGTAAATGAAAGCCCAACCACTTGAGACACATCTGGCACCATATTAGATATTAAACTGGTAGATAATTTTGGATTGACCTAAAAATTTGCATTTCTAGCCAATTTCCAAGATTCTGTCTTTAAGGCTGGAATTCTTTGATTTACCCAGTTTTTTAAAAAGCCAAACATAGAGACAAATGACTGCCAATTTTCAAATGCTCCATGATCATCTTCAAGATAGTATAGAATTCACTTTCCCACATCATATTTCAATGTCAAGGCTTTACTCTTCTCCTCAAATCTGAGGGATTTTGGGATTTTTTGAGAATTCTGTGAAACAAAGGTACAAAGTGTAAGTGTAATTCACCAATAGATTAAAACTAGCAAAGCACATTTCTCTTGAACAGGCAGTAAACTGAACCTAGATCCAGATTGGAATGCTCATGAGCTGTATCTTGAATGGTTTGTCACCTCAGTCATTGTCCCTAACATTCTGAGAAGCAGTAGGAATATGCAGGTGCAGGCTCAAGGCCTGACTTCATCTCTAATGGTGTGGATTTGGCCTGTACATCACTGGGCAGGGCCCTATGCTCCCTGGTACTACCTGGACAGAGCCCAGGGAAAGCCAAATAGTTATGCCTCAAGGCAGGGCCTTTATGAATAACCAGAGATGGCATGAAGAAAACTTCAACATGAGAGTTAGGCAAACTCACATTTATTAAATTTGCAGAGTTAAGGAGCCAAGGTCAGTCCAAATTGACTCAGACCAGACTCCTCATGCTGTGGTTTTGCTCTTGCTTAAATACCTGTTACTATTTAGTATTTGCTTTCATTATGCATTAGCTTTTATGCATATGGATGATCATACATAGCTAGTTGTATAACTCTATGATTAGTATGTTCTAGAAATCATGCTTGTACATACATTGCATGATCAAAAAGTGGGCAGATAACTGCACACTGGGTGGGAAATTTAATATGTTAATTAAGCAAGTTCAAGTGAGGACATCATGGGGTTTCTTCTGCGCAGGTCCAGCTAACTGTTTGAAGCTGGTTTTCATACTTCATTGCTTCAACAGGATGTTCTTGACTACCAGAAGTAGAATTTGGCAGAAAGAGAGGGTCTCATCTCATTGCCTTTTAATTTACATAGAATTCTTTCCTTTGTAGCCCAGTAACAGGGAAAGAAACAAGTTTCTTTCAGGTATTCGGTCTTCCTACATCCATCAATCTCCTGGGGTGTCCATGTTGGATGATATTACTGTTAATGCATTAGTTTTTTCTATCACTTTATTCTTTGGCTTTCATATGTCTTATCTTATTTTTATCTGTCTTCTTACTCTTTTGGCTATCCTTTCTGATAGTCCACTTCTACACACTCCTTTCATATCTCTCTCCTGACTTTTGTCTTTCAGGCTGTAAGGCTCCCTGTAATATTTCCTGCAAAACCATATCATTTTTTTAATGAAATCTCTTAGCTTCTGTTTATGATAGCTGGAAAATGTGCTTACTAAAAATTTCTTCACTTAAGAAGGTCTGAAATTTCTAATACACTAATTGAGGTGGCTTTCTATTAACCTAATTTTAGAAGTTTACTCCTTGCTCTTGGTTCCCTGAAGAATGCTAACCAGACCTTCTCAGTTTTGCTTATAGGAACAAGACAAAGTCTCAAAGCAAAATCAGACAGAATAGTGCCAGGTGCACCTTATGACCCAGTAAATCTGTAACTTTCCTCAGAATCAAAAAAGATTCATATCCTTGTATAATAGGCTAAGAAAGTGGTCATGAAAACCTTGCTGAACTGTGGTTAATTAGCTGCTGAAGCCAAGGAATATTTGATGTGCTTGAAAGAATTCAGGACTCAGAAATTGCACATGACCTCTTCACAAGACTCCTGGCATTACTTGTTTTTCTCCTCCCTTATCCCTCTCCTTTGCCTATAAAATCCTTAGCTCTCATTCTTGCTTTGAATTGATTTGGGGAAGATTCCCCCAGTTCCTTGCCTGTGCACCTGCAATAAATAACCTTCTCACTGAAAGAAGATTTTCTCCTTTGTGGTGCTGGATCAATTGGGTCCCTCTTTTTGAGGTATCTGTGCTTACAATAACATTTATTTATGAATATTTTAAACTTATCCTCAAATTTTGGACAATTTTTCTGGATAGAGATTTCTCAGCAGGCAGTTTTTCTCTTTCTGTATCCTAATCATATCATAATACTGTCTTCTTGCTTCTATGGTTTCTGATGAGAAATCCACACTAAGTGTTACTGGGCGCACTTGTATGTGATGGTTTTTTCTCCCTTGTAATTTTCAGAATTTTCTATTTTTCTTTGTTATTTGACATTCTGAGAAGTATATTTCTTGGAGCAGATCTATTCAGATTTATTCAGATTGGGTTAAGCTCTGCTTCTTGGACAAGTAAATTCATTTCTTTCATGAAAGTTGGAAAATTTTCAGCCATTATTTCCTCAAATACTCTTCTGTCCCTTTTCCCTTCCCTTCTCCTTCTGAAACTCCCATGTCATGTATGTTGTAATGTTTTGTGCTGTCTTTCGACTCCCTGGGCCCCTGCTCATTCTTTTCTATTCCTTTCTCTCTCTGCTCTTCTTTCTCTTCAATTTCAGCTCTTCTGCCTTCTGCATCACTTATTCTTCCTTCTATCAATTTTAGTCTGCTCTTGTATGCCTCTAAGGTGTTTCTGCTCTCACCTATTGTGTCTTTCATTCCCAAAAGCTATGCTATTTTTTATATGCTGATTTTCAAATTATTCTTGTGCTCATCCAGTTTCTTCCTGATGTTCTTTATCTGTTTAGTCATATTGTATTTCAACTCATTGATTTGATTTTTGGAGATTTGTATGAGTATTGTTGATTAGTTGTCTCAAGTACTGTGTGTAATCTGGGGCTCTGATATATTCTTTTGCTTGGGACATATCTTCCATCTTCTTAGTATGGCTTGTAATTTTTTTCAGATATCTAGTCATCTGATTATGATGGTGAGTTTAATCTTATGGTCAATTTCTTTCTCTGCTTAGGGGTTTAGAAGTAGGAGGTTGTGTGTTACTGCTGTTCTTTGATTCTTGTTTCAACATGTTCTAGCTCTTTAATATTATCTCTATTTAGCTGCTCAAATCCATACCATGAACCCAGTAATGGGTGGTAGACCCATTTCCAAGGACCTTGGGAAGGGAGGATGTAATATCTAATAAAAGCTATTAAAAGCCTCTCACTTACTTTTAATTTCATCACATGCACTGCCTTGGCCTGTCATCAGAAGGCACTCATTGACAGTCTTCTCCTTTCAAACCCTGGCTGGAATGTGTTTACTGCAACTAAGCAAAACAATGTGACAGAGAATCTTGCCTCAAGGCTATTAGAGCCTTGCAAATCACAATTTCTCAGAGGGTGTTCTCCAACCTTTGCCAACAGCCCCCTCCCTTTTCCCAAGTGGGAAATAATTTCACTCACCTTTGTGCCCTCATCAACCAGTTCTGGTCAATAAGGAGTGTGTTTGTGAAAGTATGACCTCTCTAATCCCTTGATGGCTCCCAAGACATAGAATTGAACCACCCCATCCAGCCTGGAAGGAATAGTGGGACACAGAAGACCAAATTTGTGGCCAAAGTTGAATCAGACTTAGACTGATTCTCTCCCTATACCTGGAGAGGTGGAACCCTGTGGACCCTCTGTCCATAGCTGCCAACCAGAGACAGGATAACTCAAAACTGTCTGCTCCAAGGGTGGAGGATGGGCATCAACAGCTGCAACTGCAGATTCTACTCACAGAGTTTTCCCATGAAGATTCTTTTCAATTGCTCCTTTCTTTCTGGATGGTGTCCAGCCTTCCCCTGGTACCCTATACTCTAAAACATCTTTTTCAGGCTGATTCTGCCTGTCCTTTAGCTATTTTACTTGGAGAAGTGATTCCTATGTCTCTCTAATCCTCCATCAATCTAGAAATGTTCATTTTTATGTTGTTCAACTTATATATTTTTCTTTAATGGCATTTGGTTCTTTTTTAAATATAAAGTGTCAGTGTTGAAGTCAATGTCACCTAGATTTTCTCTTATGTTATAATCTAGATGTTGACTATTTTTGTATTTTAAATTAGGTGCAGAATCCATATTAAATATGTTTTTCTGAAAAAATGTAAAGAATGTTTCTTGAATGATTTTTTTTCCACATTTATATCCAATTATACTAGCATCATTCATTTAAAATACTATTTTTTAGCAAATGAATTACCTTTGCACATTGTAAAAGATCAGTTAGCTACTTTTGTGTGGACATAATTTTGGACCCTGTATTCTATACTATTGGTATATTTTCTTTACCATGTCATTCTGTCATGATAACTGCAGATTCATAGTAAGTCTTGAAGTCAAGTCATATCAGTCCTCTGACTTTCTTCATTATTGTGTTAGAAATTGGTTATTTTATAATTATATATAATCTTTAGGATCAGTTTGGCAACATTCATAAAATAACTTGTGGAAATTTTTATTGCAATGCCATTGAATCTATAGACTAAGTGGGAAAGAAATACAATATTAATTACATTAACTATTCCAAAGCATGTATGGACTATATCTCCATTTATTTAGATTTTCTCTGAAAAGTTTCCTCAAAGTTTTGTATCTTCCCTCACAATATACCTTGCATACATTTTTTAAGGCCTGTACTAATTTTGGTGCTTATGTAAATGGTGTTTTATTTTTTCTTTATTTAAAAATTTATTGAAGTATATCATTCATATGTAAACAGACAGAAACTATAAATGTATAGTAAAAGCTGTGAACTTACAAAACATACATGCATAATTTCACACAGGGCTCTCATACCTCACCCTATCAAAAACACCTTGCATTATTGTGAAACATTTCTAACAAGTGTTGAAAGAGTATCCTCAAAGTATTACTACTAAACAAAGTATTTTGCTTTTGATTTATTTTCCCAATCCCATCCTGTTATTATATCATTCATACATGAACATACATAATAATTGTATAGTAAAAGTTTTGAACTTACAAATAAATATGCATAAATCATACAGGGATCTCATACATTCACCCACCACCAACACCGTGCAGTGTTGTGAGACATTTGTTACAAATTATGAATGAATATCATCATAATCTTACTACTAACTATAGTCCATATGTTACATTTGGTGTGTTTTCCTACCAACCCACCCAATTATTAGTTTTTTAAGTATATTTTTATTATAGAAATTGTGAACTTACAAAACAATCATGCTTATGTGCAGAATTCCCATACAACACATCTCCATCAACACACCACACCACAGTGGAATATTTGTTACATATTGTGAGATAATATCATCAGACTATTACTAGTAACCATGGTCCATAGTGTATATTTGTTACACTTTTTTCATACTCCACCATTATCAACAGAGTACACCCTGGGCATAGATTTATGAATATTACAGTATTGCTCTTAACCACAATCTATAGTTCACTCCATTTGTATTTATCCCAGGCTTCTCCACATTTCAACCACCATGCAATTGTGGCATACATCTGCTCTAACTTACAAAGGACATTCTTGCATCTGTACCGTCAATCACAATTTTCATCCACCTCAGGGTTTGCTGTGTTATTCAGTCCTTAGATTATTTTCTAGTTTTCTTTCAAGTGACATTTACATCTTTACACTACACTTTCCAGCCACATTCTCATTTATGAACCCAATGTTACTCACCATGTGTTACAATCAACCTTATACATTTTCATTCTTTTACAGTAAGATTAACAAAAGCTTCTACATACATTAAGTATCAGTAGTCCACTTCAGCCCTCTTCTTATCTCCTTTAAGTATCCAATACCTACCATCAGGTATTGAGGAAATTTTCCTATATTTTCCTTTAAAAGCTTTAGGGTTCTTTCTTTCATATTTAGTTCTTTGATGCATTTTGAGTTAATTATTTGTATAAGGTGTGAGATAGTAGTCCTATTTCTTTCTTTTGTCTATGGGTATCCTATTCTCCTAGCATCATTTGTTGAATGGGCTGTTCTGCCTAAAAACCACATGATCATAAATGTGAGTGTGTTTCGGTACCATCAATTTGGTTCCTTTGGGTTATGTGTCAGTTTTTATTACAGTACCATGCTGTTTTTACCACAGTAGCTAGGCAATATGATTTAAAGACAGGAAGTGATAGTCCTCCAAATTTTTCTTTTCCTTTTTTAAGATATTTCTGACTATTTGGTACCCCTTACAATTCCAAAATAAATTTTATAATTGTTTGCTCTAAAAATGAAAGTGGGATTTTTATTGATATTGCATCAAATTTGTATATCAAATGGCATAAAATTGACATCTGTAGCAATTTGATATTGTTTATGAAATCCAAAAAAAGTTATTGGATTATGTTTAAAACTGTTCTGTTCCTCTGGGCATATGAGATTGTATTAAATAAAAAATTTCATTTTTATTTGATTAAATTATGATTAGGGCTTTCATTGGACCACATTAGTAAGATGTTGAGTCCACACCCACAAAGGGAATGGAGACTCAGAGAGAAAATTACACGGCAGAATGCAGAGTTAGAGTCTTTTTTTTTTATTCTGGAGCCCTGGGAAGCAAACATACAAAAGAACACAGCATTATAGAATAAAGATGGCTCCATGGACACAGAAGAGTCCTCAGAAAGAGAGTAAGTCTGACAGTATACAGCTAACTTTGTGGAGAGAACTGATCAGCTGAGCCATGAAAGAAATGAGCCCCAGGAAAGATAGGACACTTATCCCAGTCTACAGCTTATATTGTAAAAGCTAGGAACACAGAGCCTAAGAGAAGAGGAAGGCTGGACCCTTGCAGATGTTGGCAGCCATCTTGCTCCAAATTGTGGCAACAAACGTTGCTTAGGGAAGTAACTTATGCTTTATGACCTGGTAACTGTAAGATTCTACCCCAAATAAATACCGTCTATAAAGCCCACAGTTTTCTCATACTTTGCATCAGCACCCATTTGGCTGTCAAATACAGAATTTGGTATTGGGAGTGGTATAGTCCTTTTGCAATTATCAAAATGCTGAAATGTTTTTATAAATGGGTAAGGGTTATTTTTGGAGGAATAATGAGTTGCTTGATATAAATGTCCTAGATTAATTTGAAGAGACTTTTTATGGTAATATGGAACCTAAGCTTATTTTTTATAAGGTCTTAGAAGGAAATAATTGTGAGATGTTTGAAAACCTAGAGTGTTTTGAAAAGATTGTTGGTAGGAATATGTATGTTAAAGAGACTTTTTAATGAGGCTTCAGAAGTAAATGTTAAAACTATTATTGGAAACTGGAGAAAAGGTGATCCATGTTTTAAAATTGCAGAGAACTTCTTAAGATTGACATCTGTTGTTTAATGGAAGGCAGAATATGAAAATGATGAGCATTTACCTGAAGAACTTCCCAGAGATAAAATCAAAGAATGTAGCTTGTCTTCACCATGAGGTTAGCTAGATGAGAGAAATAAGCTGAGAATTGAATTGTTGGGCACAAAGAAAACAGAACCTGATTCCAGAAATTCCAAACCTCTGGAAGTCAAGGCTACAAGTGACAGTGCCCCATTTGACAACTTAACTAAACTGGGAACTTGTAAATCAGGATTGAATATGCAGTTATCTAGGAAAGATTTCTAGAAAGACTTAAAGTCTTATGGCTTGGACATCTGCTTCTTGCATGCTAAACAAAAGTTTTTGGGAGAGCTGTATGAACAAAACCACTGACAGCTTGGACTAAAAGGGACATGTAAAGGAGAGATTGAAGGAGAAACAACTTTAAGAGTAAAACCATGGAAGCTGAGATCTAGAATTAAGATACTGGGAGAGTATACTGAAGAAATAGTAAACCTCCATTAAAAGGTAATGGATATGATGATGATGAAAGGAGCCATCCAAGAAATCAAGACTACACTAGAAGCACATAGCAGCAGATTTGTAGAGGGAGAGGAAAAAATTAGCAATGTGAAAAACAGTATATCTGAAATTAAACAGATAATAGAACAGATAGATTAAAAGAGAAAAAAATTCGGCAGGGACTTAGGGATCTGAACAACAACACAAAATTCACAAACATACACATTATAGGCATCCAGAAGGAGAAGAGAAGAGGAAGGAGACAGAAAGAATGTTGGAGAAAGTAATAGCTGAATACTCCCCATCGATAATGAGGGAGATGGATGTACATGTCCAGAAAGTGCAGTGTACTGCAAACAGTATAAATTCCAACAGTCCTAATCAAGAACATATACTTGTTAAATTGTCCAATGCTCATGACAAACAGATAATACTGAAAACAGCAAGAAAAAAGAGAGCTATCACATATAAGGGAAGCTCAATAAAACTAAGTTCTGATCTTTCATCTGAAAACATGGAGAAAAGAAGCAGTGGCATGACATAATCAAGGTGTAAAAGAAGAAAACTTCAGTCCAAGAATTCTCTATCCATCAAAGCTGGCATTCAAAAATGATGGACAATTCAAATTATTCACAGATAAACAGAAATTCAGAGTATGACAATAAGAAACCTTCAAAAAATGCTGAAAGGAATGACGCTGGTTGAATGGAAAAAAATGAGAGAGTTGGGGGAGAGAGAATGAAAAATTTTAAAAATAACAAAAAGAGAAATAAAAAACAACATACAGCATACAAAATGCAAAAGATAATATGGCTAATATCAGTAATTCCTTGAGAATAAATACACTAAATGTTAATGCATTAAATTCACCAGTCAAGAGACATAGATTGGCAGAGTGGATAAGGAAATATGATCCAACTATATGCTGTCTACAAGAAACCGAATGTAGACCCAGGGATTCAAGGATGCTGAAAGAGAATGGCTACAAGCAAACAATAACCAAAAAAAGGATAGTAGTAGCTATACTAATATCGGGCAAAATAGGCTTTAAACACAAAAATATTGTAAGAGACAAATATGCACAGTATATATTAGAAAAGAGGTAATGATTCAAGGGGAAAGAAGAATCCTAAACATTTAAGTTGCTAACCAGAGTACTTCACAAAATATAAGGCAAAAATAGAAAAATTAAGTGGAGAAATAGATGCCTCTACAAGTATATTGGAGGACTGTAATAAACCATCATCATCATTAGAAAGAACATTTTGACATAGAGTCAATAAAGAATAAAAACTTTGAATAATACATTAAAGGATCTGGACCTAGTAGACATATATAGAACACTACACTCAAATATAGTAGGATATACATTCTTTTAGAGTGCACATGGATCATTCTCCAAGATAGACCATATACTAGGCTAAAGAAAAAATTCTCAATGAATTAAGAAAGTTTCAAATTATTCAAAGTAATTTCTCTGACCAGAATGGAATGATGCTGAAAAGCAGTATGGGCCAGAGAACCAGATTATGTACAAAGATATGAAAGTTAAACAACACAGTATTAGACAAAGAGTGGGTCAAGGAGGATGTCTAAAAAACAAATTAGTAACCACCTTGAAATGAATGAAAATGACAAAACAACATATCAAAACATATGGGATGCAGCAAAGGCTGTACTGAGAGGGAAATTCATAGCCCTAAATACAGATATCAAAAAAGTAGAAAGAGCTAAAATTGAAGACCTAACTGCACACATGGAGAAATTAGAAACAGAAAAAAAAAAAACTAAGCCCAAAGAAGTAGAAATAAGGAAATAACAAAAATTAGAGCAGAACAAAAGAGATAGAAAATAAGAAAGCACTAGAAAAAATAAACAAAACCAAAAGCTATTTCTTCAATATCAATAAAATTGACAAACCTTTAGATAGACTAACAAAGAAAAAAAGAGAGAAGATGCAAATAGAAAAAATTAGACATAAGGAAGGGGATATCATTACTGACCTCACAAAATTAAGAGTATCATAAGAGGATACTTTGAAAAATTTTATGCCAAAAAGAAGGATAATTTAGAGTAAATGGACAAATTCCTAGGAACTCACAAGCAGCTTACATTGAAAAAAGAAGAAATTGATGAACTCAACAGATCAATCACATGTAATGAGATTGAATCAGTCATCAAAAATTTCACAACATAAAAGAGCCAAGACAGATGACTTCAGAGGTGAATTCAACCAAACATTCTGAAAATAAGTAACACCAATCCTGCTTAAACTCTTCCAAAGAGAAGAAGGAAAGGGAACATTGCATCTCATTCTATGATGCCAACATTACCCTAAAACCAAAGCCAAACAAAGATGCCACAAGAAAGGAAAATTAGAGACCAATCTCTTTAATGAAACTATATGCTTAAAACCTCAACAAAATAGTTGCTAATTGTATTCAACAATACATGAAATGAATTATATACCATTAACAAGTGGGTTTCATCCCAGGTATGCAAGGATGGTTGAACATAAGAAAATCAATCAATGTAATACACCACATAAACAGATAGAAAGATCATTTCTATATATGCAGAAAAGTATTCAGCAAAATATGGCACACTTTTCTGATAAAAGCACTGCAAAAGATAGGAATAGAAGGAAATGTTCTGATCATGATGAAAGTTATACATGGAAACACCCAGCTAACATAGTCAATGGAGAAATCTTAAAAGCATTCCCTCTAAGATCAGGAACAAGACAAGGATGACCACTATCACCACTTCTATTGGGTTAGAACTAATTGCTTGAGCACTGAGGCAAGAAAAAGATATAGAATGCATCCAAATTGGAAAGGAAGAACTAAAAATTTCAGTATTTGCAGATGACATAATCTAATACATAGAAAGTCCTGAGAAATCTACAATAAATTTTCTAGAACTTATAAGTGAGTTCAGTAAAGTCACAAGTTGTAAGATCAATGGGCAAAAATCAGTAGCATTTCTGAACACCAGTAATGAGCAATATTAGAGGGAAATCAAGAAAAAAATACAATTTACAATAATAGCTAAAAGAATCAAATACCTAGGAATAAATTTAAATTAATATGTAAATGACATACACAGAAAACTACACTACATTGTAAAAGGACACCAAAGAATACTTAAAATAAATGGAAGAATATTCCCTGTTCATGGATAGGAAGACTAAACATCATTATCATGTCTATCCTACCCAAACCAAAGTACAGATATAAGCAATCCCAATAAAAATCAACACAGCATTTTTAATGAATTGGAAAAATTAACTATGAAATCTTTTGGGAGATCAAGAGGTCCTGAATAGTCAAAGATATATGGAAAAGGAAAAACAAAATAATAGGAATCACACGACCTGACTTTAAAACATACTACAAAGACACAGTGGTCAAATCTGCATGATATTGTTACAAGGATAGACATACCAAACAATAGAACCAAATTGAGAGTGCTGATATAGATCTTTGCCTATACAGTCATCTGATATCTGACAATTTCACCAATTCCACTCAACCTTGAGACATAGAATGGCCTCTTCAATGAATTTTGCTTGGAGAGCTCCTTATACATACCCAAAAGAATGAGAGAGGAACATGATCTACATCTTATACAAAAATCAACTCAAAATGGATAAAATAGCTAAATTGAAGAACCAAGACCATAAAGACTTTAGAAGATAATATAGGGAAACATCTACAGGACGTTTTAATAAGAAATGGTGTCATGAACTTCACATCCAAAGCATGGTCAGTGAAAGAAAAAATAGATAAATGGGAGCTCCTCAAAATTAAAACTTTTGCACCTCAAAGGAGGTTATCAAGAAAGTAAAAACACAGCCTACCCAATAGGACAAAATATTTCACAACTATATATTAGGAGCTATATGATAGGAGCCTAATATACAGCATGTTTAAAGAAATCCTACCCCTCAAAAATAAAAAGATCAACAACCCATTTAAAAAATGGTCAAGCGACTTGAAAATACACTTCTCCAAGGGAGATATATTAATGGCTAAATAGCACTGTACAGAGGCTCAACCTCACTAGCTATTAGGGAAATGGAAATCAAAACTGCAGTGAGATACCATCTTATACCCATAGACTGTTGGCTATTAAAAAAATAAAGGAATACAACTGTTGGAGAGAATGTAGAGGATTGGGAACTGTCATCCACTACTGGACGGAATGTAGAATGGTCCAGCCATTATGGAGGACAGTTTGGCGGTACCTCAAAAAATTAAGTATAGAATTGCCACATGATCCAGCAATTCCACTGCTGGGTACATACCCAGAAGAAATGAAAGCAAGGACATGAACAAATATATGCACATCAGCGTTCATACTGGCATTATTCACTATTGCCAAAAGTTGCAATCAACTCAAATGCTCATCAACCAATGAATAGATAAACAAAATGTGGTACATATATACAATGGAATATTACTCAGCTTTAAGAAGGAATACAGTGATAACACATAGGATCACATGGATGAATCTTGAGGGCCATATGTTCAGTAAAGCAAGCCAGGCATTGATGAGCAAATACTACATGACCTCACTGAAATGAATTAAGCAAATTGAGAAGAATCAGAGAGCTATTGTCTGGAAGATAGGTTTACAGGAAATAGAAAGGGAGAGAAAGTTTGTGAGCCAGTGCCCATATGGGTGTAATCTATGATATGGTGGAAATGTGTAGTTGGGAATTGAAGGGATATGACAGGAGGGTAGTGATACTACTGGG
Organism: Tolypeutes matacus; assembly: GCA_026826555.1. Taxonomy (NCBI): domain Eukaryota; kingdom Metazoa; phylum Chordata; class Mammalia; order Cingulata; family Chlamyphoridae; genus Tolypeutes; species Tolypeutes matacus. The sequence goes on along the minus strand of JAKSZT010054101.1, from coordinate 499,861 downwards.
TTTGGTGGTGCATTTTTGACAGGTGGGTTGAGAGAGGAGGATGGGTTGGACTGTCAATGGGGGCAGGGTTGGGGGAGGAAGCAAGGGACACTGGGAATTGGCAGGTGTGTGGTTGAAAGTACAAAGGTGGGGTGCTTTTATGGCAATATGACAAGGAAGGGTTACTGGTATAAGGTGTTGGACATGGGGAGTTCAGTACAAGGCCCACTTGAAGCAGCCTTCTAGGGTGTGTGTTAGTGATCATTTTGTCATAATGTGTTGTATCAGTGGATGGAGACCCACAAAATGAGTGGGAAGGAGTTGACTCGCATTCTGGGGAGGGCTAGTATGTTCCCAAACAGAGGCGTGGGATTCTCTTGAGGGCATGGGCAGATCTTAATAAAGGAGGACAAACCAGTGTGTCATAACCTCAGTGTTGTTGCAAGGAACTATGAATCTTGTCATCCAGGGAGTGAAACTGTGTGGTCACCTCTGGCCCTGAGTAGAGGAGGGGGGATTTAAATAGATAGAACAAGGGATATTTTAGTGGAAAATGGAAGTGTTCTACAAGATCTTGCATTGATGGACACAGGCCATGTTAAAAATCATCAAAATTTACAAAAGTATATGGTCTAAAATATAAACCATAATGTAAATCATTGACATTGGTTTGAAGTTATGTCACACTATTTGTATATCAGTTATAACAAAAGTACCATCCACATATAAAAAGGTATTAATATGGGAAGGGTAAAAGGGGGGAAATGTTGGGTATATGTGAGTGCCCTAAATTCTGTATGACCTAAAAGTTCTTTGAAAACAAAATGAAAAAAAGCAAGACAGTGGGGAATAAATGGAAGAAAATGTCACTGTACACACAGGACAACAGATATTACAATGATGAGAGGCATATTGTCAAACAAATTTTTAAATATTTTTCATTATTTTTCAATATACCAATTTTTAAATTTTATTTGTTTTTAGTTTAAAAAATTTTTGTGTATTTTATTTCTTATATTTAAACCTACCCTATTATTCCATTTTACTATTAATTGTGTATGGCTACTTATTGATTTCATTTTTGAAGAAGCTTTAGATAACAGGAAAGTTACAACTGGGGAGGGAAGGATATTTCATGTGGGGTGTCAGTGATGGGGGATACATGGGAAGAAGTTCACTTGGATATACATATACAGTGTATAAATGTCTTCAAGTGTTCACAGGGCATTGTCACAGTGGGTGGAGATTCACACAATAATCTGGAGAATATTGAATTCCCAGCGGGAAGAGCTCTGCCACATTCTATAATGGAGCAGCAGCAGAATCCAAGTTGAGGGAAAATGACTGGTGAAGGAGGATGATCCATTGATGGTGCTTGATATTGATGACCATTGCTGTGACCCTTTGCCTTTCAAACTGAAACTTAAACTAGTGATGTGTGGTGCCTAAGAGTTGCCTCCTGAGAGCCTCATTGCTGTTGAAATATGGCCTCTTTCTAAAACAAACTTGGTATATAAATACATTACCATACCCCTAAGATGATCCCTGGTACTGAGGCATTACTATGAAGCACCAACTGACAATGCAACTGGAAAAAGATCTTGAATAAAAGGAATAAAGCTAAAGAAAAATGAGTTTATATGTCTAAGAGGCATCAAAGTGAGTTTGGAGATCATCCCAGAGGTAATGCTTATGCACATTTCAGCAGAATCCCTTAGGATGCCAAAGTGGATACTATCCCAAATAATGGGGCTCCTGAGGGCTCTGGAAACACCAAGATTCTATGGTCAGGACAAACAGATCCAGAGTTTGGTGCCTTGCCAGTTGGCCCGACTTTGGAGTTTGTGCTCCTCAGAGTGACAGAGTTTTACTCACTTTTGGCTTCCCAATGCATGGCTCATCTTTCCCTTCTATTTGAACCTATACTTGGTGCTGAATTTGTTAGGAGTGCATCCAAGAGACTTGAATCTTTGGGCTTTCCATTTGCCAGCTGGTCCCAGAGGCTCAGTGGAGTTGCAACACCTACTCTCCAGTTCATTGGACTCACCCAGGACAACTAACAAGGAGGTGAGGATTAACAACCACCATACCACGGAAAGGAGAGAGCCTACAACTACCAGCAAGAGAGTCCCATCAATCAGCTGTATGGGATAGAAGCCCCCTCTCACTTACAGGTGGAGTGGACATCACCAATCCACCATGCTCAGGACTGGGGAATGAACCATGGAATAGAGTAGACTTACTGTTATTCTACTAAAGACTTATTGTGATTCTAGTAATGGAAGAAATTACAACACTGGTGTGCATACTGTGGCCACTGGAGGCTCTTGGGGAAGGGAGAAGGAAAAAGAGATATAATATGGGAGCTTTTTGTGGACTTGTGAATCTTCCTGAGTGACATTGCAATGACAGATATAGGCCATTATATATCTTCCAATAACTTGCAGAATTGTGTGGGAGAGAGTGTGAATTACAATATGAACTACGGTTTATGCTCAGTGGCAATGCCCCAGGATGCATTTATCAATTGCAATAAATGTACCACACTAGTGGAGGATGTTGTTTATGCGGAGGGTGTACAAGATGTAAGGAGTGGGGCATATGGGAATTCCTATATTTTTGTGTAACATTTATGTAATCTAAGTATCTTTTAAAAATGTAAAAATATATTTAAAAAAAAGAAAGTGAATGGCTGGATAGCAATTTTACAAGCAAACAATAACCAAAAAAGGGCAGGAATGGCTATAGTAATATTGGAAAAACACACTTTAAATGCTAAAGTTGAAGCCCTAATAGCACATCCTAGAGGAATTTGAAAAATAACAGCAAACTAAACCCAAAGAAGTAGAAAAAGGAAATAAGGCTTAGAGCAGAACTAGGTGAAATGGAAATTTAAAAAGCAGTAGAAAAAATAAAAACAAAAGCTGGTTCTTTGAGAAGATCAATAAAATTGATAAATCCTTATCTAGACTAACAAAGAAAAAAAAGAGAGAAGAGGCAAATACACAAAATAAGAAATGAGGAATGGGATGTCATCACTGCCCCTCGGAAATAAAGATTATCATAAGAAGATACTTTAAAAACTATATGCCAACAAGAAGGATAATTTAGGGGAAATGGACAAATTTCTGGAAACACACAAGCAGCCTACATTGACAAAGAATAAATTAATGAACTCAACAGACCAATCACAGGTATCAAGATAGTATCAGTCAACAAAAACCTCCCAACTAAGAAGAGCACAGGACCAGTTGGTTTCAAAATGGAATTTTTCCAAACTTTCCAGAAAGAACTAACACCAATCCTACTTAAACTCTTCCAAAATATAGAAGTAGAAAGAACATTGCCTAACTCATTCTATGATGCCAACATTACCCTAATACCAAAGCCAAAGACACCACAAGAAATTAAAACTACAGACCAATGTCTTTAATGAACCCAGATGCTACAATACTCAACAAAATACTTGCAAATCTAATTCAACAACACATCAAATGATTTATACACCATGACCAAGGGGATTTCATCTCTGATATGCAAGGATGGTTCAACATAAAAAAAATCAATCAATATAATCCAACACATAAAGAGATCAAAAGAAAAAAAAAACATGATCATCTCTATAGATGCAGAAAAAACTTTCAGCAAAACACAACACTGTTTCCTGATAAAATTAATTGAAAGGATGGGAACCAAAGGAAACTTCCTCAACATGGTAAGTGGTATATAGGAAAAACCCACAGCTAAGATCATATACATTATTGAAACCCTAAAAACTTTCCTTCTAAAATCGGGAACAAGAAAATTCTGCCCACTATCACTGCTCCTACTTAACATTTTGTTGTAAGTACTTGTGTGAGCACTTAGACAAGAAAAAAGACATATATAAAACATCCAAATTAGAAAGGAAGATGTCAAAATTTCACTATGTGCAGATGACATGATCTTATACATCTTATACCTGAGAAATCTACAAAAAAGCTTCTAGAACTTATAAATGAGTTCAGTAAAGTCATAGGTTAAGATAAATGCATAAAATTTGGTAGCATTTCTGTACACCAATAACGAGCAACCTGAGGAGGAGTTCAAGAAAAAAACCCAATTCCCATAGAAACTAAAAGAATCAAATAACTAGTAATAAATTTAACAAAAGATGTAAATGACTTGTATGAAGAAAACTACACAAAACTGTTAAAGGAAATAAAAAGAAGACTTAAATAAATGGAAGAATAATGTCTATTCTTAGATGGAAAGACTAAACATCATTATGATGTCTATCCTACCCAAATTAATCTATAGTTTTAAGGCAATCCCAATAAAATTCAGTACATTTTTTACTGAATTGGAAAAATATAAAATTTATTTGGAAGGTCAAGAGACCCCAAATAACAAAAAACCTATTGAAAAAGAAAAATGAAATTGCAGGAATCATATTTCCTGACTTTAAATCATACTGCAAAGCTACAGTGGTCAAATCTGCATGATTTTGGAAGAATGATAGACATACTGACCAATATAACCAAATTGAGAGTCTGAATATAGATCCTCACATATACAGTCATCTGATATTCAACAGGACCACTGATCCCACTCAACTGGGAGATAATGGACTCTTCAATAGATGGTGAATGGAGAACTGAAAGAGAGAGGAGGCTTTGATCACATGGGGCATATGTATGGGACCCTCTTGATTGCAGTTGTAGAGTCTTGGTTCCTTGGGATGGTCATTATCCATCATCATCTCCCTGTTAATTGTCCTGGGTGAGACCAATTAACTGGAGAGTAAGTATTGCAACTCCTTTGAATTTCAGGGCCCAGCTGACACATGGATAGCCCAGAGATTCAAGTCTCTTGGACATACACCTACCAACTCCAGCAACAAATATAGATTCAAATAAAATCGATAGTAGAGGCATATGTAGAGTAGTCACATCTGAGTTCAAATCTGTCACACTTGAGAACATCTGGGTCCAACTTTGTCATGGGATCAAAGCCTACTCTCAATTACAGGCAGAGAGGGCAATACCATCCCAGAATCCTCAGGATTGCTGAATGAATTATGGACTAAAGTAGACTTACTGGTATTTTACTATAGACTTATTGTGATTCTAGCAATGGAAGAAACTATATCATTCATATGGAGGCAGTGGCCACTAGAGGTTCTGAGGGCAGGGAGAGGGAAATACAGGTGAAATATGGTGGCATTTTGGGGAATAGGGGATTTTACTGAATGACACCACAATGATAGATATGGACCATTACAAATCTTGCCATAACCTACAAAATTGTGCTGGAGACAGTGTAAATTACAATGTAAACTATAATCCATGCTTAGTGGCAATGCTCTAAAATGTTTTCATGAATTGTAACAAATGTACAAAACTAATGACAGATGTTGTTAATGTGAGAAAATGTGGGAGGTGTAGGAAGCAGGGCATATGGGAATCCCCAAAATTTTTATGTAACATTTTTGTAATCTAAATATATATATATATATATAAAAGAAAGAGAATACCATCTTACACCTTATACAAAAATCAACTCAAGATATATTAAAGATCTAAATATTAGAGGCAAGACCATAAGACTGTCCATTATCTTGGAAGATAATATAGGGAAGCATAAGAAGACCTTGTAGTAGGAAATGTCTTCATGAATTCCACACCCAAAGCACAAGCAGTGAAAGAAAAATAGAGAAATGGGACCTCCTCAAAATTAAAATAATCTGTACCTCAATGCAGTTTGTCAAGAACGTGAAAAGACAGCCTACCTAATGGGAGAAAATATTTGGTAACCATATATCTGATAGGAGCTTATTATCCAGCATATATATTTAAAAACCTATATCTTGAAAATAAAAAGACAAACATTTTTAAAAGTGGACAAGTGTTTTGAACACACATCTCCAAATAAGAAATACAAATGACTTAAAAGCACATGAAAAGATGCTCAACATCACTAGCTATAAGATAAATGCAAATCAAAACTACAAGGAGATATAATCTAACATCCATTAGAGTGGTGGCAACTTAAAAAACAAGGACTATAAGTATTGGAGAGGATGTGGAGCAATCAGAATCCTCATCCACTGCTTGTGGGGAATGTAGAATTGTCCAGCCATTGTGGAGGGCAGTCTGGCATTTCCTAAAAAAAACTAACTATAGACTTGCCATATAATCCAGCAATTCCATTGTTGGGTATATACAAAGAAGAATTGAAAGCAAGGGTAATAACAGATATATGTACACCAATGTTCATAAGCAGCATTATTCACTATTGCCAAAAGTTGGAGTCAACCCAAATACCCTTCAACAAATAATGGATAAATAAAATGTTGTACATACATACAATGGATTATTACTCAGATGTAATAAGGAATACAATGCAAACACATGGGATAACATGGATGAAACTTAGGACCTTATGTTGAGTGAAGCAAGCCAGGCATTGAAGGACAAATATTACATGACCTCTCTGATATGAATTAAGCAAATCAAGGATACTCACAAAGCTAGAATCTAGAAGATAAGTTTGCAGAAATAGTAAAGGAGAAGAAAGTGGTGAACCAATGATCATATGGGTGAAATCTATAAGGTGGAATTGAGTAGTTGTGCAGTGAATGGATATGACAGAGGTGTCATACTATTGGGTGGTTGGAGCAAGCTAAGCTTTACTGGGGTTAGAGTGGGAAGGGTGGTTTTGACAGTCCATGGAACTGGGTGGGAGTGTTTGGGGAGGGAGTAGGTGATCACTGGGGACTGGTGTGAGTGATGTTGAAACTATAATGTTGAGAAAACTTTTTTGGCAATATGACAAGGAAGGGTTACTAGTTTAGGGTGTTGGGTGGTGGCATTCAGGAGACGATGTATATGGGGCAATCTTCTAGATAACGTGCAAGGGATAATGCATTGTAACAGTGAGTAGAGACCCTCATCATGAGTGGGAAGGAGTTGGAGTCTGATCCTGGGGAGGCCTGATATGTTCTCAAACAGAGGGGTTGATGTCTCTCAAGAGCATGGGTGGCTCCTAATAGGGAATGACAGACAAAGATGTTAAGCCCTCAGGGTTGTTTCAAGTAACTCTCTTGTCCTTCAAAGACTGAAGCTGGGTGGCCATCATGGGATATGAGGGAAGGGAGTGGGACGAATAGAATAGATGGAAGAGAGGGTATTTATGGAGAAATGAAAGTGTTTTGCATGATTTTGCAATGATGGGGACAAGCCATGTATAATTTGATTAAAAAATTTATGAAAGTGTATGGTCTAAAACACAAACTATAATGTAAACCATTGGCCATGGTTAGTAGTTATATATCAATATTTGTACATTAATTGTAACAAAGGTACCGTCCACATATAAAAAAGTTATTAATAGAGGAAGGGGGAAAATGGGTGGATGTTGGGTATATAAAAGCCTCTTATATTCTGTATGTGACTTTACTGTGACCTAAAACTACTTTGAAGACAAAATGAAAAGAAGTAAGACACTGGGGAAGAAAGGGAAGAAATTGTCACCATACATACAGGACAATAGATATTACAGTGATGAAAGGCAAAACGTCAAAACAATTTTAAAATATTTTTAATAATTTTAATATCTTAATTTTTGTCTTTTTTCTTTTCTGTTTGTAGTTTTTCTAAATTATTATATATTTTATTTCTTATGTTTAAACATACCATCAATTCATTTTCCTATTAATTGTATTTGGTGTTATTCTTGGCTTCATTTTTTAAGAAGCTTTAGATCAAGGAAGGATTACAACTGTAGCAGGGTAGATCATTGCTTTGGAATCAGTGATGGGGGATACATGAGAGGAAGTTCACCCGGGCATACATATAAAGTATCTAAATGGGTTCAAATATTCATGGGGCAGTGCCACAGTGTGTAGTGATACACACAATAACCAACAGAATATTGAATTCCCATCCTGGGGAGCTCTGCCCCATTCTCTAGTGGAGCAGCAACAATAACCCAAGTACAAGGGCAATGGCTAGTGAAGAAGATGATCCAGTGATGGGCCCTTGATATTGATGAATATGCTGCTTAGCCTTTGTTTCTGAAATTGCAACTTTGCCTAGTGTAATAGGGTGCCTAAGAGTTACCTTCTGAGAGCCACCATGTTGCTTAAATATGGCCTTTCTCTATGCCAAACTCAGCAAACAAATGCATTATCTTCCCCGCAGCATGGAACATGACTCCCAGGGATGTGCCCTGGCACTGGGAGATTACTACCAAGCACTGGCTGGTGATGCAACTGGAAAAAGACTTTGAATTAAAGGGGTAAAGGTAAAGATAAATGAGTTAATATGGCTAAGAGATTTCAAAGTGAGTCAGGAGGTCATCAGAGAGGCAAAGCTTATACACATCTAAGCAGGATCTCATAGACTGCCAAATAGATACTATCTCAAATAGTGAGGCTCCTGAGGGCTCTGGAGACCTCCAGGTCCTATGGTCTTGGCAGATAGCTTCAGAGTTTGGTGCCTTGCCAGTGGACCCTTCTTTGGAGTTTCTGTTCCTGAATGTTACAGAGTTGGACTCAGTTGTGACTTCTCTACACATGACTCATTTGTCCCTTCTATTTGAACCTACCCTTGGTGCTAGAATTGGTAGGTTTATGTCAAAGGGACTTCAATCTCTGGGGTCTCCATATGCCAGCTGGGTGCTGAGCCTCAACAGAGTTGCAACACCTACTCTCCAGTGCATTGTAATCACCCAGGACAAGAAACAAGGAAGGGAGGAAGGACAACTACCATAACAAGGAACTGAGAGAGTGTACATCTGCAAGCAAGAGAGTCCCACCCACTAGCAATATGGGATCAATACCCCTTCTTGATTCAAGGGGATGTGAGCATCACCATCCCAGTCTCCTTAGTATTGGGAAATAAAATATGGACTAAGGTGGACTTACTGTTATTCTTCTATAGACTTATTGTGAATCTAGCAATGGAAGAAATTACAACATTGATGTGAAGACAGTGGCCACTGGAGGTGCTGAAATCAGGGAAGGGGAAAAAGAGGTGTAATATGGGGTCATTTTTGGGACTTGGAATTGTCCTCAATGACATTGCAATGACAAATACAGGCCATTATATATTCTGCTGTAATCTACAGAATTGAGTGTGAAAGAGTATAAATGTCAATGTAAACTATAATCCATGGTGAGTGGCAATGCTCCAAAATGTGTTCATCAATTGCAATGAATGTACCACACTAATGAGAAAAGTTGTTAATGTTGGTAAAAGTGGGATGTGTGGATATATGGAAATCCCTTGTATTTTTATGTAACATTTTATGTAACCTCTTTTAAAATTAAATAAAAATATTTTAAAAAATAAATAAATAAATGAAATTAGTGAGTCATGCTGCAAGTACTTTAGGGGTTAAATGTAGAAAAGGAACTTATCTAGGTGTAGATAGGACCTAGCTTGATCTCAAAGGGTGGATGCTGACTGCCATAGAAAGAAAGAAAGAGAGCATCCATTAACATATGTTAATGTGAAAAAAAGAAAATACAAGCAAACACATTGTGTTATGAACATGGGATGATTATGGAACACAAGAAGCTCAAACTGGCTGGTGGGGGAAAGTCCCACAGATGAGGGAGAAGATGTCAGTGGAGAATGAAGTGAGTAAATTGAAGGGGATTGTGAAGTTAAAAAGGAAGAAAATTGGAGCTGGAAGTGCTGCACATTTATGATATATTCTAAAAATCAATAAAACAGGGTTGGAAATTCCAGAGAGATTGGTTTATGCTTTATGGGTCATGGCTCATATTTTGATTATGTTCTCCCTTTAATACTAACACCTTGCATGTAAAAAACTCTCAAATTTGCTGACTGAACACAATCATAAAATACTATGCACTTCCTCCAGAAAATGTCTGTCAAATATTAAAGCAAGTGTTAGCTCTCAAGGAAAGTATAGCCAATGATGGTGAACACAGTTGAGATAAGAAATGCACAAAGGTTTGAGTGTAAATTATGAGTAGCAGGGCTCAATTTAAAAAAACCACACACTCCTTTTCAGCATATTTGAGAGATGTTATTTTCAAGTACTTCTTACATATATGAAGAAAAGAGCTAATATGTTTAAACTCAGATAGAGGTTAATGTACATACTTAATAAGTGAACTTTTTTAAAAAAAATGAAAATAAGAGAGGAAAATAAGGGTATATTAGAGATAATGGGAAGAAATTGGAGCTCTATAGCATTGTCGGTGAGAATGTAAAATGTTGCATCACAATGGAAAGCAGCAACACATCAGTTCCTCAAAAGAATAAGTGAATTACCATGTGATGCAGCCATCCCACTTCTAGGTATATATCCAAAGATAGGGAAAACAGGGTCTAAAACAGAAAATTTTATACCAATATTTATAGCAACATTATTCAAAATAGCAAAAAGGTGGAAACACCTGAGTACACTTCAACAAATGAATGGATAAATGAAATGTGGTACAAAGAATGGCATATTATTTGACCATAAAAAGAAGTTCTGAGACATCCTGAACTATGGAAGAACCTAAAAACAATATACTCAATGAAATAAGCAAGACACAAAAGGGCAAATATTACATGATATTAAATCATTAGAAACGTCTGTGAATATCAAATCCAGACAGAAAGTTGATTAGAAGTTATCAGAGGATTGGAGGAGAAGAAAGGAGAAATATATGTTTGGTGGGTATGGAGTGTGTGAAAATAAAATTAATAAAAATTTTGGATTAGAGATAGGGTTAAGGTTAAGGTCAATGTTAGCACTTCGGTTAAGGTGTGGATTATAGTTAGAATTAGGGATTGTGTTAGAATTTTGGAAAGTCTTAGGGTTAGAGTTAAACTTAGGGTGTCATTAGAGTTAGATATAAAGATAGATTTAGGGTTTATTGTGGGCATGTGGTTATGGGAATGATGTGTTGGAGTTAAGGCTCAGTTTAGGGTTAGTGTTAGCTTTGCTCATGGTTAGGATAAAGATAAAGTTTTTATTTAGTGTTATGTTTAGGCTAAAGCTTATGTTTTTGTTAGGGTTAGGGTTTAACTTAAGATTCTGCTTAAGGTTAGGCTTAGGTTCGGTTTAGTTTTAGGTTTAGTGTTAGGACTAGAATTAGGAGGTGGGTTAGGGATATACTTTGGCTTATGGTTAATATTATGGTTAGATTATGGGTTAGGAGGGGTCATATGTTAGGATAAGGTTTAAATTTATGCGTGGTGTTAGTGTTGGTATTAATGATTAGGTTCAGTATGAGAATTATACTCACAATTACAGTCTAGGCTTGGGTTAAATTTAGCATTAATATAAGGTTTAGATTTATGGGTAGTGTTAAGGTCAGGGTTTGGTATAACATTTGGGTTTGGTTATGGTTAAGTTCACATTAGAGTGAGGATTGGGGAAATTACAGAGTGAGGGTTAGGTTTAAGGTTAAGGATAATATTGTTTTGTTAGAGTAAGGTTAAGGGAAAAATAAATTTGGCATAGGTTTCAAAGGAGGGGACTGTTAACTTTTTTCCTTTCTTATGTTTTAAACACTTATTTTATTTACAAGCTTTCTAATTGAAGTTTATCATTCATACATGAACATCTGTAAACAATAAGTGTAGAGTAAAAGTTGTGAACTTGCAAAACAAATATGCATATCATCATACAGGGCTCCCGCACATCACCCCACCACTGACATCTTGCATTGTGAAACAATTGTTACAAATTATGAAAAATCATTATCAAAACATTACTAACCATAGCCATTATCTTACATTTGGTGTATTTTTCCACTAAACCACCTTGTTATTGACGCCCTGTATATATTAGTATTATAAACTTGTTATCATACATGAGAGAATGTTCTCATATTTGTTTAGTTTATCACAGTCCATCTTCCACAATAGGATTCATTGTGTTATACAGTCCCATGCTTTGTACAATCCATTTGAAGTGTACACTCAGTGGCTCTCATATTCCTTACAGAGTTTTGTTGTTATCACCTCAGTCAACTTTAGAACATTTTCATTACTCCAAAAGGTAAAATCCCAAACCAATTTATATCCCTCTAATGTTGTCCCTTAGAATTGAAAAAAAAAATCTTCTTTGCCTTGCTACAAAAATAATATCACTGTTTATCCATATATTACATTAGTTGTAATTTTTACCACATTCTTAACACTTTTTAAAAGAACATTCTTATACTCATATTGTTAACCACAATCTTCATCACCATCAAAATCTCTATGTTATACAGTCCCCACACTTATTCTCTAGCTTCCTTTCAATTGAAATATTATATCCACAGACTACTTCTTTTAGTGACAATCACACTTATGAATCTTCAGTGTTAGTTATACTCATTGTAATGTATTACCATCAAATTTATTCATTTTCATACATTTACAATAAATCCTATTAAAAATTCTACATACATTAAGCATCAACTCCAATTCTCAACTCGCATTCTATTTCCTTGTAACCTATACTCTATAGTTTACATCCATGGTATTACTCATCATTTTACTTCATATTATTGATACCATAAAATATTTCTCCTTTTGTGTCTGGCTTATTTCACTCAACATAATTTCCATGTTTCCTTCTACATTCCAATTTCATTTCTACTTTCACATAAATAGTATTCCATTGTATACATATGCCACATTTTGTTTATCCACTCACCAGTTGATGGACATGTAGGTGTTTTCATATTTTAGCAATTGTGAATAATGCTACTATGAATATCGGTGTGTAAATGTCAGTTCATGCCCATGCTTTCAGTTCTTCCCAATATATTCCTAATAATGGGATTGCTGGATCATAAAGAAGTTCTATATTTAGTTTCTTGAGAAAGTGCCAAACTCTGTTCTACAAATGCTACATCATTTTATGTTCCCACCAACAGTGAAGGAGTATTCCTATTTCTCCACATCCTCTCCAGTACTTGTAGTTTTCTGTTTTTTAAATAAAGTTCATTCTGTAAGATGTGAAATGACTTTTGCCCTGAAGGTTTTTGTTGATGCAGTTCCTGCTGATCTTGTTATTGATTGTTTCTTTGTTCAATCATTCATGAGACAGTTTTAAGTTATTTTATGAATCCCCAAACTTTTGGCTGAAAGTGTGTGTAGCATCTCTTCTTATCTTAATATCTGATAAATTCTCTGAAGACTATATATTAAATGGATTTTTGGAATAGGGAGATGGCTAGGAGGTTGCTCTGCCCACTCCATTCATTGGACTGGTATTGCAATATCTCCAAGAACAGAGCACACACACACAAAAAAAAAAAAACAAAAAAAACAAAAAAAACAGAGGCATGCAGTTTGTCTTGGGGCAAATTTTCCCTATGGCTGTAGCCCTATGAAATTTATAAAACAAGTTAGATATAGGATAAACATTTGCATTATCATAAGGAGAAAATGGAAGGAAAACAGACATTGATGGTTTCAAATAGTTTAAAAAATCTGCAAGGCAAACTCCATTAAATTTCAAAGTCTGAGAATCATCAAGAGAATCATGTCTTCTCCTCAGGGTCTCATGGGGTCTAACCTTTCCTTGGGTTTGACCAATGGCTGCATTCTCATTTACACATTTTCTTCTGGGGCCTTGTTTTCTGGAAGCTTGGAACTTCCCAAGCCACCAATTTCTGATTTCTTTGTGCCCAGCATTTCAATTCTTAGTTTATTTCTTTCCTTTCACATTTTCTTATAAGTTACATGGAGAAATTAGGCTGCATTTTCCACATTTAATCTGTAAACCTCCACAAATAAATGTCCAAGCTCATCATTTTCAAATTCTGCCCTCCATCTAACATCAGGAGTAAATTTTGCCAAGTTTTCTGCAACTTTAAAGCAAGATTTGTTTTTCCTCCAGTTTTCAATAATAGTTGCACCATGTCCACTACGGTCTTTTCATATTTAGCCTACACATTTTTACCAACAGTCTTTTCAAATAATTGTAAGCATTTTCCGTCAAGCATCTCACAATTACTTGAAAAAAAAAAAAAAGGCTTTTACCCATTTATAGACTTTCCAACTTCTTTAGTAATTGCAAACAGTGGCATCTCACTCTCTTGGTACCAATTTCGCTTTTAGTTTACCAAAAAGTCTTCCAATGCAAAGTATGAGAATTGGATTGGCTTTTATTTAGGGGATCTATTTGGGGTAAAAGTTTACAGTTCTGAGGCCATGAACTATCCAAATCATGTCACCATCGAAGGGCTTTCTCACCAAAGTCAGCTGTGATTGACCCTTTTGTCTGGCCATATGGGATCCAAATCTCCAGTGATCTCTGATATGGCCTCTGACTTCCCCTCCAGGCCCAACATCTCTTGGGACCCAATCTTGGAGCTCAGTTTTAAGCCACTGGGCATAGGGCTTTTCTCTTTCTAGGCCTCCTACATCAGCCTAAGCTTCTCCCCTTTCTTCTGGAGTTCAGCTGCAAGTTACCAGACATATGGTTCATCTTTCCATGGACCCCAATTCTTGAACCTTTCATGGGCTTCTATCTTTGCAGCTGATCTGTGGGTGAAACTGGAGTCCTTTCTCTCACATTACAGGATCAAATATAGTGACTCCTCTTCCTGTGTGTGTCTTTCTTTGTATTTCCATTTTTATCAGTTCCAGCATGACTGTGGAGAGTCAACTTGAGTCTTGCCTCACTGACACAGTTAAGTCAAAAGGGGCTCTCACACAGGAAAGGATTAGTTTATTTTGGGGATTCATAAAATAACTTCAAACTGTCTCATGAATAAATTAACAAAGAAAGAATCACTAACAAGATCAGCAGGAACAAATTCAACAAAAACGTTCAGTGGAAAAGTCAGAATCCAAACATACTAAAATATGTAATCTAAAATGACAAATTTTCAAAATAAATAAAGTGACCCATAGACATAAAAAACATAGTCAAAAGAAACTTTCTCCTAGTGTCTCCAGACATCATATTAGCAAAGAGTTCAAAGCAGTGATTACAAATATGTTTAAGAAACTAAAATAAATCATGTTTAAAGAATGAAAGAAAGGGCTTAAATGAAGGAATAAAATGAAACTGTCAAAAAGAAGATAGAAATTATATAAAAATAATGAAATTGAAATTTTAGTATTAAATGAAAAACAATTATGAATGTGAAAAATCTCTAGTTTCAAGTTGGCAAAAGAAATAAATGTATTTGAAGATAGACCTATTTAAATTACCTACTCTCAGTGTCAGTAAAAAAGACAGTTCAAATAAGCAAATCCTCAGAAACCTGTAATATAACATCAAATATAGCAAATATGTGTAACAGGATACTCGGGAGTGATGGAAAATGTGATAAAATATATTTAAAGAAGGAATGACTGAAAATTTCCAAAATGAAATGGAAAATATTAATCTACACATCCAAACCTCAACAAACCCAAGTAGGATAAATATAAAGAGATACATACCTACAAACATCAGAGTGAAACTGGGAAAGCCAAAGTAAAAGAGAAAATCTTGAAAACAACAAGGGAAAAGAATTCATCACATAGAAGGAAGTATAAAAATGATTAATAGCTGGATGCCACAAGGAAGTGGGCTGACATATTCAAAGTTCTGAAAGATAAGTCTTAGTCAAGAATTGTATATCCAGCAAAGCTACCCTTCAAAAAGTAAAGGAAAGGCAGAAAATTCCAGATAAACAAAGACTGAGAGATTTTGTTGGTAATATACATTCCTTACAAGAAATAATAAAGGAAGTATTTCAGACTGAAAAGAAACTACTCCAGACTATGATTCAAATCTTTAGGGATAAATGTTGTGCAACAAAAAATAAGGATAAAATGGGATGAAATAATAGATTCTTTAGTTCCATATTTTCTTATTTATTATTTACTTTTCAATACTTGAGGGTTTATAAAGCAATAATTATAACATTGAAATTTTTAACATCTATAGATGCAAAATATGACAATAAAAGCAAAAAGAAAGGAGGAGAAAATGGAGGCATATTGAAACAAAGTTTGTAATTTTTTTTGCATTCAAACAATCTGAAGTCGATTGTGATAAATTAAGATGTACATTGCATTGCTTAGATTACAATTCCTACAAGATAACATCAACTTTGCACTTTATAAAGGATAAATTTTAAGGAGTCTAGTCGCAAGAAAAATGAACCAGATGGAAAGTGGTGTCAGATATCCAGGAAACAAGCAGTGAAAACCTTGGTTAAGGCAAGGGCAACAGGGAAAATGAGCAGGGCAGGGCTAAATTAATAAAAAAATATATTTATTAAGTAGAATTGACAGATCTCCATTGCTAATTATATCTAAGGGTGGAAGAGGGAGGTGTCAAGGAAACCTTCCAGGTTTCAGGCTTAAACAAGAGGTAGATAGTGGTAACATTCTTTTTGACCAGAAAAAGGAGCAGAATTTTGGGGGAGGAAGTTTAGTTTGAGGTACCCATGATATTTTAGTTGGAAATTGAGATGTGGAGCTCAGGAGAGTGTTCTGAACAAGATGTGAAAAGTTGGGACTCACTGGCAGATTGATTGAGTTTCAAACCATAGTTTTGGATTAAGTCACTCATAGATAGGGCAAGGAAATGAGCAGGAGCTTGAAGTTTGTGGTACATCAACAAATAATGCATAAATAGAGATAGAGCTATCTGAGAAAGAACAAACAGAATTAGGAAGGATATCAAAAGTTTGACATCAAGTAGGTCAGAGAATATTATCAAATCAACACTAAAGCCTGGAAAATCAGGAAATAAATAAGGTCAGAAATAATAGTAGAAGGAAAATACCCATTATATTTGAGAATTTTTTAATGTAACTGGTAAATTTAGCAGAGCAATTTCAGTGGAGTGGTTGGCTAAGGTGGAATCAGTTTAAGATCATGGTTAGCCAAATGAAGATTGTTTAAATTGGAGACTGGGATGTAGGCACAGGAAATGCTCTTGACTCTTCCAAAAAGCCTAACTCTGTAAGGATAAAGGTCAGTTGTAGAGAATTACATGGCTTCAGAGAGACTATTTGCTTAGTGCGGGATGAGAAAGAGTGGAGAGATCATGTTTAGGTGCCAAAGAGAAGCCAAAGAAAAGGACTAGAGGACAACACACAGGATGGAGCAAGATTGTTAAGGAGGCAGGAGGACAAGCAAAACAGAATATATACACTGCAAATGGTCCAGCAAAATTTTTGTAAACTTATTTCTGGTTCATCAATCAGTCATATTCATAAGACACAACTTTTAGAATTGATGCAGTAAAATCAGTAGGGATTACATTATATATGTTTTTCCATTCCCTACTCTAATATGTTGGAGAGTTTTTATTTTACAAAAGCATTCTTCCAAAAAATAATCAACAATGCACTATTGCTTACAGGAAATATAAGTTGACCTTAAATTTAGCCATTCATAAAGTAGCCTGAAGGTTGGACCCCAGCCACATCTCCTGTTTCCACCACAGTTGCCCTCTACAGACTGGCCGCTGTATTCTCTTGTCCATGAACTACCTTGCTCATCTTGGTTCTTCTGCCCTGCTCCCACCCCATCACAGCATTATCCCCCCTTTACATATAGGGAGGCTGTGAATAAAATCCAAACCTGTCATAGCTTTCAAGGCTCCCTGAGAACTTCCTTTTGCCTATTTCTCCTTTTCATAGCCAACCTTCTTCCACATGCTCAGGTTTGTTCCTTCAAAACACTAAATGCCTTTTCCACCTTATGGCATTGCCCTTGCTGTGACTTTTGCCTGTAGTGACTTCTCCTTAGTAATTTGCATGGCTGGATCTTTTTCATCCTTCAGGTCTCAGTCTGAATACCACATCATAGCTAAGATAAAAGAATACCTATGTAAAGTAGATCCCCATCCTCTTATTAGTGATTAGAAAGCCCTTTTTAAATTCCTACCCACATTGAAATAACATACATTTATTTTATCCACTTATTTATTATCCTCCTTTAATCCCAATGTTCCTTAGGACAGGATACAGATCTATCTTGACTCCATTTCACTACCAGAGACTAGTACTGTGCCTGAAAATTACTTTGAAAATACACTCCAAATTCTTTTGGAAGAATGAGTGAAGAAATAAATGAATGAATGAACAGATTCTCCACTGGTTCATAAGCCAGCTTAAACCCCAACTCCATAATGAATTGTAATAGTATTATATGTAATAATGCTTACGCTGTTCCATTTGTTACATAAATTAACTCACTTAATGAGGTCCAGCTTTTATCTCCTCTACTTCATACAATATTTATATTCCAGATCACTTATTTTGTATTTAATCAAGTTATTTTATTCTTTTTCTTCCATGTTTTAATATATATGTACCATAAAATTAACCATTTCAACCATAAGTTTACAATTTTAAGGCATAGATTGCTATTACAATGTCTTGCTAACATTACCACCTTTCATTATCAAAATTTTTCATCACCTAAACCATAAATTCTTTCCCCATTAAGCAATCACTCTCTATTTCTCCTTACCCTGGTCCCTGTAACCTTTAATCTACTTCCTGTATCTATGAGCTTTCTTTTCTAGATATTTCATATAAATGTAATCATACAATATTTGTCCTTTGCATTTGGCTTATTGCAATTAGCATGGTGTTTTCAAAGTTCATCCATGTCAAATCATGCATCATAACTACATTCAGTTTTATAGCTAAATATGATTTAATTGGGTGAATATACCAAATTCTATAATTTGTTTGTCTTCAGGATTTTCTCAGGCATGGTCTTGCATATACCACTTTGTATGCCCAACTTTACAACTATTTGAGTCGCTTGTTAAATGGGCTGGAGTAGCACCCCAAAATGAGGAATATATTTCCTTGAAAATCCATAGAAATCAACTAGGAATGTTGCCTCATTTTTGGCTGTAGACCAGAGACAAGAGATATCTTAATATCCCACAGCACTGGATGCCTAGAAATTTCACTGGGGTGAAAGGTACCTGAATTTTTGTATGATTTATTCCCCATCTTCTGAGATGCAAATATATTGTCACTAAGACTATAGTAGTTGCACAATTTGATCTCTAGGTCCAGTCAGCACAATTTCATCAATGTAATGGACCAGTATGATGTCCTATGGAAAAGTGATCATTATTCCTATGCACTAGATTATACGATAGGGCTGGAGAGTTGATGTAAATCTGTGGTACTACAGTGAAAGTTTATTGCTGTACTTGTCAGCTGAAGGAACACTGTTTCCTGTCATTTTTACTAACAGATGTCAGGGAAAATGTTGCCAAATCAATAGGTAAAAACCAGGTAACAGTGGATGTGTTGTTTGCTCAAGCAGTGATACAAAATCTAGAAGAGCAGCTGCAATTGGAATCCCTGCCTGTTTAAATATATGATAATTCATTGTCATCACTCCAGAGTCATTGTGCCAAATACAACAGTTGAATAGAGACATGATGGGAAGAAATACTGCTACATCCTTCAAGTCCTTGATGTTGACACCAATCTCTGCAATCCCTTCAGGAATGTGGCATTACTTTTGATTTACTATTTGCTAAATAAGACAGTTCCAGTGGTTTCCATTTGATCTTTCTACAATAATAGCTCTAATTCAATAGGTCAGGGAAACAAGCTCGGGAGTTTGCTATTAGCTGAGTCTTTCTATTACAATTACGCATCCTGGAACTTTGGAAGTAACCAGAGATCTGGTTTGGTGGCCCACTGGATCCACTGTGAGATGGAACTGAGCTAAAACTTCATCAATCACTTGACCCCCATAAGCCCCTACTCTGAGTGGTGGACCACACTGATGATTAGAGTCTCCTGAAATTAGTGTCAGTCCAGAGCCATTGTCCAGGAATTGCTGAAGTATCTGATCATTTCCTTTTCCCCAAAGCTCAGCCACACTGGTAAAAGGCCATAGATACCTTTGAGGAAAGGCAAGAGGAATATTAACAGCATAAATTTTTTGGCAATGTGCAATACTCTTCCCCAAGGGGGCATGGCTTACCCTTTATTCAGTGACTTCTGATTCTCTTAAACTTTCTTAAGTCTGGGAATTGATTGAGGGGCCTTGACTATCTTTTTTTATTTAGTTAGACATTTGTTCATTTGGCCTAGAAATCTTCTACTTATATAGATCACAAAATAATTTAGTAGACAGCCTATTTATTTCACTTCTAAGTACCTCATGGTCAACTAGCCAATTAGATGTATCTTGTGAATCAGACTGTTTTGATTACAGCTTTGACCCTGCTGTCTATTACAGTCACCATGTCCCCTTGTGTTGGGCAAATAAGTGCCACAATTAGACATCTGCCAACGTGAGATCTGATCATCCTCATTGTATTTAAGGATCCAAATACATTGTCAGCAGTTCCCACAGTAATATATGGCCTACAGAGAAGAATGACCACAGTCTCTTCAGGGTACATGGTGCTATCACAAATTTATTCCTCACAGTTGTGAAAGTTGCGTCCTCTGGGCACTGCTGTGTATTGAAATGTCTCACATGATAAATACACTCTAGCATTCCAATCTCTAAGCTTTTTATATCTTCATCTACATTAAATCAGAGCATTTCTGGCATTTCCATTTCATTTATTGTATGCCACCTTTTCTCCATGATTCAACTAAACAAAGTCTTATACCCTTTTAAAAAATATTTTTTGTTAGAGAAATTGTGAACTTACAAAACAATCATGTACATATGCAGAATTCCTATACAACACTCCTCCACCAACACACTACATTGTTGTGGAACATTAGTTACAGATTATGAGATAATATCATCAGATTTTTACCACTAACTATGGTCAATAGCAAACATTTGGTATATATTTTTCATACCCCCTATTATTAACATAGTATATCTTTGGCATTGATGCAAAAATATTACAATATTTCTGTTAACTATAGTCCATTGGTTACATTAATTGTATTTTTCCTATGCTTCTCAATATTCTTGCCACCTTGCAATAGTGATTTACATTTGTTCACGTTCATAGGACAACCTTGTATTTGAACTATTAACCACAAATTCTCATCCACCTCTCAGTTCAATATGTTATTCAGTCCCTAGATTGTCCTCTAGATTTCTTTCAATTGACAATTTACATCCCTAGAATACCCTTTTCAGCTACAATCCCACTTATAAACCAACTGAGTTACTTCTACTCAATATAATCTATGTGGTGTGAGATCTCATTGTCATTTTGATTTGCATTTCCCTAATAGCTAGTGATATTGAACATTTTTTATGTGTTTTTTTGCCATTTGTATTTCCTCTTTGGAGAAATGCCTAAAGTCTTTTGCCCATTTTTAAATTGGATTGCTTGCTTTTATATTACTGAGTTGTATGATCTCTTTATATAGCATGGAAATCAACCTTATTGGATAAGTGGTTGCCAAATATTTTCTCCCATTGAGTGGGTGCTCTTTTCACATTCTTTATGAAGTCCTTTGAATCACAAAAGTCTCCGAGGAGGTCCCATTTATTCATGTTTTCAGTGTAAGTTTAAAGAATCCACTACCAACCACAAGGTCTTGAAGATGTTTCTCTATATTTTCTCTAGGAGTTTTATGTAGTACCTTTTATATTTAAGCCTTTGATCCATTTTGAGTTAATTTTTGTATAAGTGTGAGATAGGGGTCCTCTTTCTTTCTTTTGGATATGGATATCCAGTTTTTGCAGCACCATTTGTTGAATAGACTGTTCTGCCCTGCCTGGGGGGGTTTGGCAGCCTTATCAAAAATCGCTTGACCATAGATGTGATGCTCTGTCTCTGAACCATCAATTCTGTCCCACTGGTCTATCTATCTTTATGCCAGTACAATGCTGTTTTTACTACTGTACCTATGTGATATGATTTAAAGTGTGTAAGTAAGAGTCCTCCAACTTTGCTCTTTCTTTTTAAGATGTTTCTGACTATTCGGGCCCCTTACCCTTCCAAATATATTTCATAAATTTGTTTTACATTTATTTTAAAAATGCTGGTGGAATATTTATTGGGATCACATTGAACCTCCATATCATTTTGGGTAGAACTGCCACCTTAAAGGTATTTATTCTTCCAATTCATGAGCACAGAAGATTCTCCCATTTATTTAGATCTTTTAAAATTACTTTTAGCAATGCAGTGCTGTTTACTGAAGACAATTGCTTTACATCCTTGTTGAGGTTTATTATTTATATTTGATTCTTTTAGTCACCAATGTAAAATGAATTTTTTTTCCTGACTTATTCCTCAAATTTTGCATTACTAGTGTATATTCACATTAATGATTTTTGTGTATTAATCTTGTATCCTGCCATTCTGCAGTAATCTTTTATAGCCTTTAGTGGCTTTTTGTAGATTTTAAGGATTTTCTACATATAGGATTATATCATTTGCAAATAGTGTAAGTTTACTTTTTCATTTCCAATTTGGATGACTTTTATTTGTTTTTCTTGCCTGATTGCTCTAGCTAGAACCTCTAGCACTCTATTAAACAACAGTGGTGACAGTGAGCACCTTTGTCTTTTTCCTGATCTCAATGGAAAAGCTTTCACTACTTCATCATTGAATACAATGTTATCTTTGTGTTTTTCATATATGGCCTTTGTCATGTGAGAAAGTTTCCTTTGATTCCTATCTTTCATAGTGTTTTTACGAAGAAAAGATGTTGTATTTTGACAAATGCCTTTTATGTATCAAGTGATAGGTTCATGTGATTTTTCTTCTTAGATTTATTAATGTGGTGTATTACACTGCTTGATTTTCTTGTGTTGAACCACCATTGTATGCCTGGTGTAAAAGCCATTTAATCATAATGAATATTTCTTTAATGTGTCATTGGATTCAATTAGTAAGTGTTTTGTGGACAATTTTTGAATCTGCATTCAATAGGGAAATGGGCCCGTACTTTTCTTTTTCTTGTTATCTTTATCTGGCTTTTGTATTAAGGTGATATTGGCTTCATAGAATGAGTTTAGTAGCATTCATTCTTGTTTAATTTTTTGGAAGAGTTTGAGTAAGATTGGTATTATATCATTGAATATTTGTTATAACTCACCTGGGAAACCATCTGGTCCTGGGATTTTCATTTTGGGGAGTGGTTTGATGACTGTTTCAATCTTTTTACTTGTGATTTTATTTATTTATTTATTTATTTATTTATTTATTTATTTATTTATTT
>JAKSZT010054101.1:450227-467331 GCA_026826555.1 Tolypeutes matacus | reverse complement strand
TCTATCAACTTATGGGGATGAGACCTTCTCTCACAATGAGATGCTCAAGTTATGATTCCATATTTTTAGGAATGGCCACTGGCAGATTGACTCCTCTGCTCTTAACCTGGACTTCTATTAAGCTTATTTGGGTTGACCAGTGACCATTATCAGAGGAGTAACTCCATCGTGCTCATCTGTTTGTACAAAAACAATTGTCCAATGGTAGACTTGAAGTTTCTCATAGTCCATGGAATACCCCTACATTTGTTATTCCTAAGAAGTCTGGAAAATTAAAACTTATACATGATCTTCAATGAACTAATACAATAATCCAACCTATGGGAGCCCTCCAACCTGGCCTCCCTAATCCTGCATGCTCCTTAACAAATAGCCTCTCATCATTACAGATTTAAAAGACTGCCTTTTCACCATACCATTAGCTGCACAAGATAAGCCTCAATTTGTCTTTTCCCTTCTTTCTATTAATCATAATGCTCTGTTGCATCACTATTGATGAACAGCCCTCCCACAGGGGATGGTTAATAGCCCCATAATTTGTCAATACCTTATACATCAACTCTTGCAATCAATTCAAAATAAATATCTCAAAATTATCTTATATCATTTCATGGATGATATCCTTCTTTCAGCCCCTACAGAGGTATTTTTACAAATTTTATTGCGAGTAATTTTAAAGGTCATACAGAACAATGGACTATTAATCACTCAGGAAAAAATCCAAAAAGTGAAAACACGGCAATATTTGGAGTATATCCTTGCAATTTGTACTGTACGACCTCAACATTTGCAATTAACATTGTCCTCTACTGTTACTTTAAATGATTTATAACATTTATTAGATGTTATTAACTGGATTCACCCAGCCTTAGTCATTCCTACTTATCAGCTATAACATCTTTTTAATACCCTTTGAGGGTACTCTCGGCTAACTTCAGTTAGAACTCTCACTACTGATGCCAAAAAAAGTTATCTCTCATCTCAACTGCCATATCTAAAAAGTATCTTCATAGATATAATCCTGATTGCCCTATTCATCTTATCTGTTTATTTACTCCACATTCTCCTACAGGTATAATTGGACAGCTCACCCTTTCCATGTATATACTTGAATGGGTATTCTTAGCACCTACACCTAAAAAGTCTCTAACTTCTTACTTTCAATCCCTTTCTTTTCTAGTCTCCAAAGGGGAGCAACACTGTTTACAGATCACTGGAAAAGATCCATTTTATATTTTTTATTCCAATTACCAGTGGACAGTTTAACACTCTTTTATCTGCTTCCTTAGATTTCCAATTGGCTATGCTTGATTTTTATGGTGAAGTAAATTTCACCATACCATTGGATAAATTATTACAACAATTCCATTTGTTAGCCTTCATTTTGCCACATATCGTCTCACATGAACCCATTCCAGGAGCATTTACTCTTTTTGTAGATTTATCTGGATGCAAATATTATTTAAATATTATTGGTGATTCTGCTTATGCAGTCTATGTTGTTTGTACTATTCAAACTGCATTGATTAAACTTTATAATGATAAAGTTTTATATTCCCTTTTCCTTACTCTCAAATCCCTGCTGGACCAATGTTCTGAGCCAATTTCTATTATGCATATCTGTTCACATACTTCTTTGCCAGGCCCACTTCCTGAACAAAATGACCGGGCTGACCATCTTGCAATGGTGTCAACCCTCAATTTTCATCAAGCTCCAGATTCTCATGGCTTCTTCCACCAAAATGCGAAAGTCTTAGTAAAACAATTTCATCTTTTTCATTTCCAGGCTAAACAAATTATTAAAAGATATGCTGATTGTCAAGCAATTACTTCTCCCATTCCAGTTAAGGTGTCAATCCTCTCAGATTCCAGGCAAATGAACTTTGGCAAATGGATGTTACTCATTTTCCTTCTTCGGATAAACTAAAATATATACATGTTAGTATTGATACTTTTTCTCATTTCATATTTGCCTCCCTTCATACAGGCGAACATTCTTCCAATGTTCATTCTCATCTGTTACAGTCATTTGCTGCATTGGAACATCCACAAACTCTCAAAACTGACAACAGCCCTGCTTATAATTCTCATAGTTTCCATCTTTTCCTAAAGAAATGGAGTATTCAACATGTTACTGGTATTCCTCAAAATCCTCAGGGCCACGCCATTGTTGAACATTCACATCATCTAATAAAACTTATTTAAAAAAAGGGGGGGGGGGATAAGGTTCTACCTGCCCATGATCAATTGCAGAAGATTTTATATACTTTAAAATTTTTAAACAAAGATTCACACTCTCACTCAGGTATTGAAACATATTTTTCAATAAAACCACAGCATCATGAATATACTTTGTTTTGGTACAGAGACCCAGAAGCTGGGCCAGACTGGCAAGGGCCTGCCTCATTGATAAATTGTGGTTGTGGTTATGTGTTTCTACCTCTACAGGCATTCAGTGGTTGCTGGCAAGAAATATCAATCCTTTTCATGGAACTGTCTGGAAAGGGTCTTCAACAACCCACCTTCAAGTTGGAGATGGGAGAGCCCTAATTCAGCTAAGAACCCCCATTACCTCCCCTTGGGAATTAAATCTTTGGAGACTAGGCTTCCTCTTTTTTAATAGACAACAAATAGTTGTACGGTATATCAAAGGTAATGTTTCCTGTACCAATAATCCACAATGCAATGCTACTATTGTTAAAAGTACAGATAACTCTGTCATGATATGCACTACCCATCCCTACATATTTTTGGTCACCACTAATCATACTCTTCTCAAAAGATTGGAAGGTTACAATATCACTATTCATTCTCCTGCCTTTTATCTTAACTGCCTAACACATCACAATGTTACTAATTTAAATTTAACTACTCTGTTTTAAAAAGACAAGCTCAACTATGGATTCTTGTTAAAATGTCCTGACAATGGCAATCTCCTTCTGGATTCTCCATCTTCACTGAAGCTCCTGTAAAGTTACACATAAACACTTTCTTGGAACTCTTATAGCTGCTATCATCTCTATTGTTGCTATTACCACCCTCAAAGCTACTCCTGCCACTATTTAATAACAACCATTCAAACTGCTGATCAAGTTGATTCTTTCATGGAGAATGATACCAATGAATTGTTAATTCAAACCAGTATAGATGGTGAAATCATGTCTAAATTAGATGCTCTAGAGGCCACCATCCTTTGGATTGGACAACAGGAAGCTCTCAATACTAGGTTAAATTTTACTTGTGGTTTTAATTTTTCACATATCTGTGTTACCCCCATTACCCATGATATATGGTATGATTCCTGGCAAATAACTCAACAAAAATTAACTAATGACTTTCACACCAATTTAACTAAGGAATTGCTTTCCCTTCAACAAGATTTACATAAGAAACATCATATTAGCAACCTGAAATATTCTGCCATTATCACATCCATTCTTGGTGATTTAAAACCCTCTCAATGGCTCCCACAACTTAATATTCATGATTGGATTCAATCAATAGTTATTATGTGTGCTATTATTCTTTTAATTTGTGTGTGATGAAAGATAAAAACCCTCAAATGTAAAATTAATTTCTTCTTTACTTTCATTAATTTAAAAAAAGTGGGCGGGGGGGTTGTGGCAAATCAGAGGCTGGATTGAGTTCATGGAAATCCTTGAACATTGACAGCTGAAAATGGCTGGTGCCATCCTTCCCCAAGGCTGCTTCTCATGACATCTTTTACCCCTTGATCTTTGTTTAAAGAACAACCATCTGTAGTTGCCTAGAGAGATTGATGAAGCTTCATCCTCCTTCCTCGCCTGCCTAGGGTGTGGATGGAGTTGCTTCTGTGGGCAGGGAACTAAGTATACAGGACAAAACTGATTCAATTGCCCAGAAAAACTGATGTAACACTGGTGCTCCTTCTCTGCTTCCAAGGGTAGGGATGGACCCCTGGAGTGCCCAACAATCTAAACCAAGTGGGCAGAAAGCATAGTAGTTGTCCTGAGAGGATAAAAGGCCATTGTCCCTCCTGCCCTTTAAGGGAATGGGATAGAACCACAGGTGTCTTACAAACCATCCCATGTGGACTGAATGCACCTGCAGTTGGCCACAGAGGCTGAGGAAACACAGCTCCCCTCTTATCCTATTGGAGGATGAGGATGGAGCCTCAGACACACAAGAGCCCAGGTTGTGCAGGCTGAAATTGTCTGCAGTTGCCCACAGAGACTGGAGAAACATTGCCCCACTCTTGTCATATTGTCAGGTTGGGGTGGAGCCAACACACTCATCAGTCCAGTGTATGCAGGTCGAAAGCATCTGCAGATGGACAAAGAAGCAGAGGAAATGCAGCTTCCCTACTATCCTATTGGGGGACCATGATGCAATTACAGTTGTCTGACTATTCAGTCTCTGCTGGCCCTTTAAGCCATTTCTAAGCACTAGTAGAACACTGAATGAAGAAACTCTGCTTAGCACACCTATATCAATAAATTCAACCCTATCCAACTCTATGTTCCTTCCACCATTATCACCTCTTAATGTCCATTTCCACACATATTCCCCTGATTCCTGTCTATATAAATTGGAAAAATTATGCAGTTGTTTTGGAGCAGAGAAGACATCCTCTCGGGACACATTTTGTACCACACTTTTCAGGTCTTTCAAGACTTCAGACTAACTATAGGTCTGGAAGCAAAGGGGGGATAGTTGGGGTTGAATCATTAGAGAAATTAATGGTTTCTTGTGAATCAATTATTTCCAGGGATTCCTTTACGGTTCCATTTGGTGAAACAGGTTAATCTTTGACTAAGACATGAGGGCCATAATCTCAGGGCAGTCAAATTACAGGTCTCTCAAGCAAAGCATGTGTGATGGCTTGGAGTTAATTCTCCAGAAAAGCATTTTCTTAAACCATTCCTATGGCTGTGGGCCCATTATAAATAGGATGTTTTGATGACGTTACTTCGATTATGTTGTGGCCCAAGTAAATCAGGTGGGATTTTAATCCAGATAACTGAAGTCATTCATAATCAGAGTAATAGTCAGACAGAGAGAAAGGCCATAGGGAACAGCCATATCTGGAAGAAAATGGAACTAAAAAGAGACCTGTTTAATGGCAAAGCCCCAGGATGTGTTTACCAATTGCAACTAATGTGCCACACTAATGAAGGTTTTTTATTTGGAAGGTTGTGGGAGTTATGGGAGGTGGGACATATGGGAATCCCTATATTTTTTGTGTAATATTTATGTAATCTAAGTATCTTTTAAAAAAATAAATAAATAAAAGAGACCTGTGTGTTGCCATGTGACTTAAAAGTCAAGGAACCACAAAGGTTGCTGCCCAGTAACTTGATACTGATGCTAGCAGGAAGCAAGCCTTCTAGTCTCTAAACTTCTGAGCCAATAAATTCCTTTTGTTATGCCAACCCATTTGTTTTAGCAGCTAGGGAATTAAGTCAGTAACCATTTTATTGGGCATAAAAAGTATCATATTCTGGTTTTGATTTACTTTTATTTAATGTTTAAGGAATTTAAGATCCTTTTCATGTGATACTTGGCACAATAAGACAATTAAAAAAAAAAAAAAACCAAACACTTCACTGTCATTATTCACAGATGATGACACTGTTTTTACACAAAATATTAATGACCATAGAAAATAATGTGAAAAATTAGCAGAAATATAAAATACAAATATCAATTACCTTTCTTTATATTACTTTCAAACAGACATTTTCATAGCAGGTAGTTTAAAGCAGAGGACCTTGATAATGAAATACTAGTATACTGGTGGGCTAGACAATGGAGGAAATAAAACCATTATAAATTGGGCAGAATATATCCAATGGGTGTTTTTCCCCCAGATATTCTGTGTTGAGTGTATTAGCATGAGAAGCCTGAATTGTAATAATTCTTTGCTAGATAAGTTGACTGAAACTGGTTCAATGGTTACCCATAGGAAATTTGGAACAACTGATTAGATAGGATCCTGACAAACTATATCTATTTCAGTCTTGAAAAATTCATTGATAAGAGTGGAATGGGGATTGGAACCAAGAATTGTTGTATGGCAGCCTTGTATTGTTATTAGATAAACGTGGAGATGTCAAGCAATAATGCTGAGTTAACACTTATTGAGTACATACTCATTCTGGGGACAGGCACTCTTCTAATTGCTTTTCCTTTCTCAGGTATTTGTTCTGCATGACAACCATGTGAGGAATATATTATTATAATTCATAATTTACAGAGGAATTAGCTGAGACACAAAGTGCTATGCAGAAAATGAAATATATGAGTTTGAATCTCAGAGAAGCTGGTATGACAGGATGTGTAAGCTAAGATATAATCTGCTACAGACAGCCATGTGTTTAATGAGGCAAATGAGAGAGATGTATCACTAGAGAGAAGAGGACTGTATTAGTCAGGCAAAGGGGTTCTGATACAAAATACCATGAATTGTTTGGTTTTTATAAAGGGTATTTATTTGGGGTAGAAGCTTACAGTTACCAGGCCATAAAGCATAAGTTTCATACTTCACCAAAGTCTGTTGCCATGTGTTAAAGTAAGACAGCTGCTGACATTTGGCAGGGTTCAGGCATCTTGGGTTCCTCTCTTCCTGGGGCTCCATTTCTCTCCAGGCTCAGCTCCTATATTTCATCAACAAAGTCAGCTGTAGACTATGAGGCTCTCTAGGCTTTGCCTCTCTCCACAAGGCCAGCTGTGAACCATCAGGAGAACATCTCATCTCTTTTCCCAGAGCCTTCTCTCCTTCCTCACTACCAAGGTCATATGTGCTTACTCCCCTAGGTTCCAGCATTAACACTTATCATCAGAACTCAAACATCAAACCTACTCCAACTCTGTCCTTTGCCATGTCTTTTTATATTTGAGTCACCACTCACCAAGGGGTGGGGCTCAACACCCTAATGACGTGGCCCAGTGAACACCCTAATCATAACTTAATCATGGCCAGATTAACAGACCAGTTTACAAGCATAACCCAATATCTATTTTTGGAATTCATAACTACATCAAACTGCCAAACTGCTACAAAGACTAAGCACTGAGCCCTAGGATGATCTGATATCAAGAATGCTGTCAGAAAACCTGGAGATGTGCAATTTGAATGTCAGAGTTATGGATGTTTAGTAATTAACAGTAGAATGTAACAGATTATGTCCTCCCTTTATTAATTTGAAGATTTGCTAATTTTTAATAATGCTAAAATTGCCACCCTGGCTCTCTTTTTTTCCCCAAAATTAGAACAAAAATGTACATAGTATACAATTTTCATATATTCTGTGTGTAATTACTTTATAAAAAAACAAACCTCTATGGTATTTTGCTTGAGTTGGAGCAGATTATTGTTTTTACTTCAATGATTGTGCATTTAAGCACATAGCCAGACAAAGGACTGCCAGTACTTGCA
Source organism: Tolypeutes matacus (assembly GCA_026826555.1). Classification (NCBI taxonomy): domain Eukaryota; kingdom Metazoa; phylum Chordata; class Mammalia; order Cingulata; family Chlamyphoridae; genus Tolypeutes; species Tolypeutes matacus. Next base: position 459,914 of record JAKSZT010054101.1, on the reverse strand, counting down.
CATTTCATAGTGTGACTGGTAGAAACAGATCTGTCCCCAAAGTAAAGATAAGGAGAATACATTTGACTTGTGCACAATCTAATTTTTTCTATCACTTCCTTATTCAAGCTCTGTTCTCTATCTTTTTTTATTTTAGAAGGTACCAGGGATTGAAATGGGGACCTCAAATGTGGGAAACAGGAACTCAACCACTGAACTACAACCATTCCCTCTTTTCTCATTTTAATTAATTCTAAATTGTATTTAGAATAGTGTCAATTTATTCATTCCTATTTTCACAGATGAAACAAGTAAGCTGTGCAAAGTTAATAATCCCAAATTATTAATTGCTTTATTCATTCATTCATTCAACAAATATTTTTGAGTTATTTGTAAGTACCAGTTACAGTATATGTACCAGACATATAATGGCAAACAGGACAAGATTTTGTCTTCACAAAACATAATTTTATTGAGGAGAAAGATGATAAACAAGGAAAATATCACACATATAACATTATAAAGGGAATGATATTTGTTAATTTAGCAGCATCCCAAGTGTATCCCTCACTAAATGTCCTGTCTTTACTGTGACACAGGTATAAGTAAAGTCTTTGAAAATGCTCTGGATGTCATTATATTCGTATATGAAACATGATTTCATTTGTTTCATTTTATTGTTTTTTTTATCTGACTCCTTGTTGGTTTTCAGTTTTTCATATAATTTTGCAGCACAGAATAGTACACAAAGCAATTAATGCTTGTTTGGAGATGTAGGATTTATGTAGTATTTGCAGCAACTTCCAAGGGGAAGTGTGAGAATGGAGACATCACAAGGAATGGATGGAGAGTTATTCCTCTTTCCATCTGCTCTTTGCATCCTTCACTGTAGATTATGACAAAATTGAAACCTCTCCTTTTTCATCTTGCAACTTTTAAGAGAACCAATGTAATTTATTTCTGCACGGCCTTTTGAAAATGTGTGGCAATTTAATTTATTAAAACTTAAACAATGTAAAATTTTCCTCTATTTTTCTTCTTTCCCTACCTAATTCAAGGAGGTTGTTGGGCTCTGCAAAGCAGAATCTGCCAAAAGTATATGGCTCTTCAGGTTTGTTTCATGATTGGCTCATTGAAATGGTCCCACTGAGTGAACTGCACACTGAGGGGAATGTGGGCCAGAGTGGGAAAGGAGAGTCCTCGATATTGTGAAAGGACAGGGTCCTGCTTATGATACTGCCCTAGGGTAGGTGACAACAATTCTGAGGGAAATGGTGGACCTAGGGAGGAGAATCTACAAATTGTGGCCCTGGTCATGTCAAGTTGCCCATGCTCAGACAGGGCATGGAAGCTGCTGAGCCAATACTTCAGGTAAATCTCATTGGCTTGGACAAGGGGTGTGTTAACCCTCTTCTCCAATGTCTTGGTACTTCATTATATCCTTGAGAAAATTGCAGAACCATAGTCATTTGGAGGTCCTCTAAGAAGAAATACTGATAAGTTTTCTCACATTTTATAAGCAGACACTTCAGACATGGAGTTTCATTTACTTAAAGAAATATTACAAAAAGAATTCTTATAGCACATATAATTTTATACACAGATTCACACTTATAAATACCTATCTTTAATTCACCCATTCAGTGAACAAAGATTCAGTGTAAAAAGTCTACATGTCAGATGTTAAGCCAGATGCTCTTGAAAATGAAATGACGAGAAGTTCCTTCAATGTTTGAAGAGAAACAGGAACAAGTCAAAAATTGTTTTAGTTATCTTTTTGCTTTATAAAAGCAAGTGAAGCTCAAATGTAGAGATTTAAAACAACATTCACTCCATTCACAACTTTTCAGGTTGGCAATTTGAGGTTCTTATGGTGTGGTCCAGGCTCAGCTGCACTCCACTGTGGTACCGCATGTATCTGCAATCCACTGTCATGTCAGCAGGGGGCTACTGAATAAATATAGAAGTTTGACTCAAGCAGAGAACAATAGATTTTTACCTGAGTGCACTCCTAAATCTCCCAGACAGGTGCTTTCAGGGGTCTTGAGCTCAGTCCTTTTTTGTGAGGACAATCATAACCCTGTCCCAGAGGTCGCAAAGAAAAATACACGAAGGGACTAAGGACATTCACAGTAATATTTCCTGGGTCTCAGGGTCAGTGAAATAACAGTGGCCCAGATTCCACTTTTGAGTGATGGAACTTCTAGGAACCAGATCACATAATCCCATTCTACTGGATATCTATGATGGATGTGTCCTTTGGAAGAGTCACCATACATTTGTTGATTCTCCAATTGTGTATCAAGTATCCACTATGTGTGAAACACTGTCATATTTTCTGGAAATGCTAAGATAAGTTAGACCTGGTCTATAACCCAAATTTCTACAGACTATTTGGAGGAGACAGATTTGTGACTAAAAATCTCCCATCAACCATGATTAGTGCCACAATGGGGGATAATTTATTGCTCTGAAATTATTAAGCAGGAAAATCACCTAGTTAGCACATGCTCAGTAAACTGTGCCCTATGGATAGCAATAATAGCAGACATTCACATGGTCTTATTCTGTACCAGCCACTCACTGTTTTTAGTGTTCCCATGAATTAGCCTATTTCACCCCACCTATAATACTATGCAATTGATAGAGGACTCCATGTTTTACAAATGAGAAAAATAAGGTATGGAGCATTCAGCTGAAATGTCTATGGTCATGTGACCAGAAAGGGGTGGAGCTGGGTCTAAAATGCAGGAGATCAAGTGTCTTAAACAACATGTGATTCTGAGGCAGGATAAGCCATGGGATGGGAAGGGAGACAAAGCCTTCTAGTCAGAGGGAACAACTTTGATGAAAACTCAGATGCAAAGGGAGCTGAGAGTGGTTCTGGGTGGACATTTTGTGACCAGGGCTGGAGAAACAGGTTTCAACCAGAGTCAAATGAAACTTTTAGGAGAAAACAACAGTCCATCATGCTTAGTCTCTCCTTCCCAGTTACTCTTCCTCAATGGATGGCCACTTATTTGAGGGCAGGGAGAAGATTCAATTCATTTTTATTATAAAATCTCTGTCTCCCCACTATCAATCCCCTGCTTCAGAAATTGTGATGTGTTTTGTGTTGCCATGTTTAGGATCAAACTGGGCACATAGAACTGAATCATGTCAATGACGATGTCACACAAGAGTTACTGTAAGCCTTGTTGCTCACTCAGATACTATCTGCTCTTCAATGAGGTTGGCAATCTGAGATCTGCCTGTGGGAGAGCTATCACTTGATGGCTATTCAGGAATAAATAATAGTCCCTAACTTGGGATAGTTTGGGACATCACCTACAAGTAGGAGAAGGTATAAAAATTCTTCAGAGGCTGTTCTTGTTTCACATCCACCCAGACAAAATGAAACAGCAATCTGGAATGAAGAGGCCTTTAACTCCTTAGATAAGGATGGAAGGAAAATTGTCTCTGATTGAAGAGAGCTAGGTTGTGAGGGATCTAATTTATCCTGGGTCCAATTTCCTCTGATTTCTCTTGGACCTATTTCCCCATTGGTCAAAGGAAAGAAAATACAGGGCTTGGAGTGAGGGAATGGAGCTCACTGTGTCTTTCACTGAAAAAGTACTTCCCATCTTCTAGTAGATAATTAAAATATGAATGTATAAATGAAGGGTAAATGATTGTTCAAACAAAAAAATTCTTCTTTGAGTCTGAGTGACCTTCCAGAATATGCATATGCAAATTAACCAATTATGTGTATTAGTCAGCCAAAGGGGTGCTGATGCCAAGTACCAGAAATATGTTGCATTTTATAAAGGATATTTATTTAGGGTAAAAGTTTACACTTACAAGGCCCAAAAGTGTCCAACTCAAGGCTGGTTTCTCACCCAAAGTCATTTGCCACATGTTGAAGCAAAATGGTGGGCAATGTCTGTGAGGGTTCAGCCTTCCTCTTTCCTCTGAAGGCTCTGTGGTTCCAGCTTCTTTTGTCTCAGCTGTTGGCTGGAGGGCTTCTTTCCAGGCTTTCTCTGCTGCTCAGGGATCTGGTCTCTTTAGCTGCAAACTATCAGGTGAGTGACTCAACTCTCCCCAGGGCTCCAGCATCAAAATTAGTTCTCCCCTCTGCCATGTCTCTGGAGCTCACCCTATTCCTTTGTATTATTCTGTGTCTTCTTGATTGAGTGCCTGTTTATATAGCCCACAGGGGAGGCAGGAAGTCAACCCTGAGTCACCCTAATTATTTGGTTAAATCAAAGCCCTAATCTTGATTTAATAAAGCAAACATAAAACCTTTAAATTGAAAAATCAAAGTTTACTATACCTAGAGGAGCAGATCAGTCTACAAATATAATTTTTACTTCTTTTTGAAATTCATAAATAATATCAAACTGTCACATCAGATCTGTAACCTAATGGCTTTACATAAAAAGGGAAGGACTAGGTAGGTATCTGTGGTGGAGGGTTGTGGGACTGGGAAAGAGTGATTAGGAGAGTCATACTTCATTTTTATTACAGTTTATAATTATATTGAATGTATCTTTGAAGAAATTAAGAAAATGAAGTTGATCAGGACATTATGGGAGTGTGTGGCCTGATGGAGCACACTATCCCATGTTCTATCAAAAGTCTCTATCCTTTTGAGATCTACTGACCCATCCTGAGCTCAGACACTTCTCTTATCTTCTACCCACCTCTTCCAAAGAACCTATCATCTTGGAAAAGTATAGTGTCAAATCAGTTTCACAGTTTTAATTCCTGTTTTCCCTAAATTGATTTGTTATAATTCCTAGTTGTGTGCTCTTTCCCTAGCCAGTTTGTCCCTCCCCCACTCCTTCTCTGAGGCTCCCTTGGGCTGCCCTCCAGTGGCTCATCCCTGCTTCATGTTCCCTATCAAGCCTCTTCCTGGCCTCTAACACCCTTCTTGGTGGTTCCTCCTCACTATCCTAAGTCTGTTCCTGGATTTTCACATTACTCCCATACCTGCCACCACAAAACTTGTGTTCTCATCTTTTTCTTTCTTCATCCTGCCCACTCCAATCCTCCCTTCCTATTCAGAAACCTATGCATATCCTTAAGCTAATATCACCTTTATTCCACACACCTTAGTTGAGGTTTTTGTCATGGTCATTTGACATCTGAGGTTTGGAAAAATCAAAGCTTTCAGACATGGACATCTATTTTCTACTTTCACCCTGAAGGTGATAATCTAATAAAGGCATGTTAAGTGGAGATTCTGTTCTAAGAAAGGGAATTTTACTTTATTTTGTTGCTTTATTATGAGAAGTACAAAGGAGACTTGGAAGAGTCTTAACAAAATATACAAATTATTTCTCCCTAAATATGTTTTATTCTTTATTATCTTTCCTTTAAAAATAGGTTAAAAAGAGTTTACAATTACCCTGTTTGATTTTTCCCACTTGAAATTTACTTAGAAAATGACTTACATAGAAAACTTCTCTCAGAGATTCATATAACATTACAAATATTCAGGAATTTGAGGCCATTTCCATGTTTCAAAGGAGAGATTTCAATTGGCATTCAAAAAGTAAATGCCAAAAGAAAATTAAAATGGAAGAATCTCAATTAAACATAACATCCCAGTAAGTATTACAGCAATGTCAAAGAGTAAAAACCTCACTATAAAGCAATATTTTCATTAATATAATTTTGCACAAGACACTGTCCCCAGCAGTATCCTGAAAGGAAGAGCAATAATCAATGTAATTCCACACATTTTGGGGATGATAGTGATAGAGAAGCCTCCAGGGACACATGAGACCAGGGTCCTGGGTTTGTAGATTAGGACCCCTGGGCCCAGGTTATCATTTACATAACTGTCTCTTCTCAGAGGCTTCAAATCAAAAAGAAAGTTGTGAGCAGCCTACAGCATCAAAATCATTAAGTCCAAGTTCCAAGCCCAGTAAAATTCCAAGGATATCAGGGAGATCTTCTTTCTCAGCTTCATCTGAGCAGACGGCAAATTCATCAAGCTACAGGTTTTCTTCAGAGCATCAGTGGGTCAGGTGTGCATGTATTAACAAGATGTATATGGTAAAAGGCTGAGTGGAAAACCATAATCACATTTTCACCCATGGGAATAACATCCCAGTATTTCAGACTGAGCTCTCCAAAGAGAGAACTATTGAATTCCGCTGCCCCGTATAACAAGCACCAAGTTTGGTCTACTCCTTGGATACTTCCCAGGAGTTGCTGAGGCAGGTACCCCTGAACCCACCATCCAGGTGAAGGAGAAAGAGAGGTCCTGTGCAGTGTCCATGGACCGGTTGGTCACCAGGGACCAAGGCTTCAACTGTGTGACATGCTATTATGTGTTCCTCTTCTTGGAGCACACAGAGTATGGCATAAAGGATGGATTCTGTTGCTACATATTCTATGAGGAGTTGCTGAAGAGGCAGCAGCAACTCTCAGCACTATACCAATCCAGACAGTGGCACAAGCAATTGCAGCAGTGATTGGTGGTGGCCATGAAGAAGGAAATAGAAGAAAGGGAATAAATCTGTCAACATCTGCACTATAAGTTGGAAGAGCAGAAACAGGAGCTTCACAGGCTGAGGTAAGAGTTGGTGAAGCTGCAGAGGCAGGAGGGTTGGCAGAAGAAACTGAGAGAAACACATCTTTTATCATGGAGGGGGAAGCACTTAATGACCTACCTTAGACACCCTAACTTGGAAAAACATGGTTTCAGGCTGGGAAACTCACATTTTCCTGTGAAAATCTCCATTCAGGCCACTATAATCCACCTGCCAGTCAAGAATCTCTACTCCATCCATTGTAATGTCACAGAGCCCCACCCAACTCTATGAGGATCAACAGCCCTAGGAGGAACCGGACTGAAGAAACCTCAAAACTGTTGACAACAGCTCAGGCTAAGAGGCTAGCCCAGCCCAGTTGAAGATATAAGAAACCTCATCTGGAAGCTGAGTTCTATGGAACTCTGAACATGAGCCACACTGTAATTTGAGAAAAGAGAAATGGGATTTCATTGGAACATGAGAGACTGGGAGAATACCTCAGCAAAGGCAGCTCCAGGTGAATTGAGTTTCTGAAGGAGAATATAACTGAGATTTTTTAATACAGACCATATGGTTTTATTTAGTGTGAAGGCACAACTTTATTTTATTTTATAATTATTATTTTTATTATTGTTAAAGAAGATTTATATTACATGAATGTTACATAAAATATAGGGGATTCCTATATACCTCACTTCTTCTCCATCCCCCACTTTTCTCCATTAACAATATCTTTCATTAGTGTGTCTAGAAATGACCCCAGGATCTTGGACCCTTGTCATTGGACCATACCTTGGAATATATGATAATCCATCATACCAAGGTATTGGAATTGAACTCATTTATAAGTTTCCTAAATGTAGTTCTTATGTTTGTAACTATAATTAGCAGTATACCCATTAAATATGTTTCCCAGAAACTTAAATCTTTGGTCTGTTCATATGCTGGTTGAGCCCCGATTCTCAGCAGTGTTGCAGCCAATACTTACCCTCCTCCTTATCACATCCAGATGTCTTTAGAGCTCTCAGGATACCCTGTGCCTGAGGCACTGTTTACTGTGGCAGTCAGTGAGATCCTACTAAGATATGCATAAGTGTAACCTCTGGAATGACCAACTGATTCACTTTGAAATCTGTTAGACATAAAAAATCATTTATATTTAATATTTCCCCCTTTTAGTCAAGGTCTTTTTCCAAATGTATCACTAGTTGGTACTTGATAATAATCCCTTGGTGCCAGGCAGGCTCATCCCTGTTAGTCATGTTCCATGATGGGTGGAAGGCAGTGAGTTTATATGCTGAGTTTAGCTTGGAGAGAGGCTACATTAGAGGAACAAGGAGGCTTTCAGTAGGTAGCTCTTTTTTTTTTATTATTGTGGGTAAAAATCAAAATTTTCACTATACATACCAATATTTGCAAAATGATATATAAATATATATGCATATATGTTCATTTGCTTACAAAAATGTTATTTATGTATATATATAAATATATTTTAAGAGGTGCTTAGATACCGAAGAGGAGACAGTAGGTAGCTCTTAGGCAATATGTATACTCAGCTAAATTTCAATTTCAAAAATTGTTCATAGGTAGAAGTATCAATATCGTGGGCCTGTCATATTTGTCTGTCCTCCTTCACTAGATGCTTCCAATGTACTCTAGGGATTCATGCCACTGAATTAGAGAATATAGTAGAACTTCCCAGATGGGAACTCAATATTTTTTGGGTTATTGTGTGAGTCTCCACCCACCAAGACAATACCCTGACCACTTGAATACATTCATATTCAATAGAGGCATGACCCATGTGCACCGCTCCCAACACATCTCCCCACCACTGACACCTTGCACCAGTGATTTTCCCCTTCCATAGTTGTGAGTATCCTGCAATCCAAAACATCCCCAATAACAAAGCCACAAAATAAGTAAATAAAATAAAAATTATAAAGGATTAAAAATTGTTTTCGCATTATTTTCCATTCCTGTAATATCTGTTATTTTTTATGTATAGTGAAGATTTCTTCTGTATATTCCCCCAGTGTTTTATTTTTTTACTTTATTTTCAAAGAAGCTTTAAGCAACAGAAAAGTCACAAAGAAAATATAGGGGATTCTCATACATCTCATGCCTTCCCTGCTCACATTTTCCCCTATTAATAACATCTCACATGAGTATAGTACATTTGTTAAAATCTGGCAACGAGGGATTAATACCAAGTGCCAACTGGCAGCTTTTTGCAGTGGCAGTATCGTAGCCAATGAGGTTTATCCGAGGCACGATTATTGCTAATTGAAAACTTTTCCCAAGTGCCAACTGGCAACACAACTGGAAAAAGACCTTGAATAAAAGGGGGAAACGGTAAAGACAAATGAGTTCAAGTGGCTAAGAGACTTCAAAGAGAGTCGGGAGGTCATCCCAGAGGTAACTCTTGCGCACACCTCAGTAGGAGCTCATAGAACATCTAAGTGCCTATCACCCCACTCAGTGGGGTTCCTGAGAGCTCCGGAGACACGCTGGTCTTATATAAGGAGGGATAGCCCCAGAGACTGATGCCTTATCAGTGGGTTCTATTTTGTAATCTGTGCTCCTGAGAGTGACAGAATTAGACTCAAATAAGTCCTCCCTGCACATGATTCACCAGTCCCTTCTATTCAAACCTACATGTGATGCTGGAGTTTCTTAGGTATACTTCCAGAGACTGGAGCCTCCCACCTACCTATGTGCCAGGTGTACATGAAATCTAGGTGGAGCTGCAACTCCTACCCTACAGCTCAATGGACTCATCCAAGTCACCTGGTGAGGAGACAACGATGGGAAATGGCCATCCCAGGGAATGGAGAGGGCCTGCATCTGCAGGCAGGATCATCCCACCCACCATATCCATGGGATATAAGCCCTCTCTCACTTGGAGTTGGAGTGGACATCACCATCCCAGTCGCCTCTGGATTGGGGGAAGAACTATGGACTAGAGTGGACTTGATGGTATTCTTTTGCTCACATATGGTGATTCTTGCAATGCAAGAAATTATAACAATGAGGTGGAGCCAGTGGCCACTTGACAGTTTTTTGGGTAGGGAGGGGATGAGCAGTTGAAATACAGGGGTTTCTTTGGGAGTTGGAGGTTGTCCTGAGTACTGTTGTGGCAATGGATGTAGGCCATTTTAAATCAGCACACACCACTCAG
>JAKSZT010054101.1:426821-450127 GCA_026826555.1 Tolypeutes matacus | reverse complement strand
TTGTGGCAATGGATGTAGGCCATTTTAAATCAGCACACACCACTCAGAACTGAGTGGGAGAGAGTGTGGTCTACAGTGTGAACTGTGGTCTATGGTTGGTGGCAAGGCTCCAGGAGGTGTAAGTTCATTGAGGTTGGTGGGCCACACTATGGGAGATGTTTGTGTTGGATGTGGTGGGAGGTGTGGGAGGTGGGCAACATGGGAATCCGAGTGGGTTCCGTATAATATTTTAGGTAATCTAAGCACCTCTTAAAATATATGTATATGTATATATAAAAAATAACATCTTTGTAAGCAAATACACATATATGCATATATATTTATATATCATTTTACAAATGTTTGTATGTGTTGTGAGAATTTTGATTTTTACCCATAATAAAAAAAAAAAAAAAAAAAATTCATGAACAAATATTGAAGTATTGCCACTAACCATGGTCAATGGTATACATCATGTTTCAGATTCTGTACTGTACACTTTTATAAGTTCTAACAAAATCCACAATGGCTTTTATCTGTCTTTTCATGATCATGCAGAACAAATCAAATGCCCTAAAAATGCCCCATACTCCATCCATTCTTCTCTCCCTCTCCCCTCAGAACCCATGGTTAACACTATGTTGCAACTTTTGTAGAATAAGGTTCATATTTACATGTATCAATATTGAGGGTTTGACATATTGATCCATCTTTTTATTAGTCATTGCTAATATTCTTGAGAGACTTTGCTCCATTATTTGAAAACCTAGCAGGAATCCCCCCAATGGGAATTAAATCTTTTCTTGGTTATTGTTTTGTTCATTAGTCACTGAGATAATGTCTTATGACAAGATAAACATTTGCATATTCCATAGATGTATGCAAACTTTCCAACATATCTCCTCACCCCAATACCTTGCACGAATAACCCTCCTCTGTTATATTTGCTAAAAGAACATTCCCACCATTGTAGTTTCAACAACAGACCTACAAGTACCCAGAGTTCACCTGTTCCTTCATACAGCTCTCCACTCATTTCCAGGAATAATCCAACCCAAGCCTCCCACCCTGCTCACACTCACATTCCAGCACGTTCAACCCCACTCACATCCCTGCACCACTCTTACCCCCATCCTCTGCTAAACCACCCCTTCCACATTATATATTTTGAAGGCACAACGTTAACATAGTTAAAAGCAAATGCATTTTTAGTTATGCTGTGTTTTCACCTGTCCCCAATCCGCCTTGCTCTGGGAGCTTGCATTGTGCGCCCTCCTACACTAAAGCCATCTTCTACTATTCACTTTTGACATGATCCTATATCTAGAAAATCCTGAAAAATCTACAACAAAGTTACTAGAATTAATCAACAACTTCAACTAATTGGTGGGTACAAGGTTAATACACAAATTGAGTGCCTTTAATTAGAAGAATCAAAAGAAAATTATATCAGGCATATTTCAAACCAAGGAGCTGATCACATGGTATGGGAAAGAGAGAGTAAGAGTATTGGGGGTGTGGTAGGGTTCAGGTGAAAAAAAGATGAAATTAATTAATTCATGACTCATTCTGGAATGTTCAGTATTATAGTGGGACCTTAGGGAAGGTACAGAAAGGGAAAATAAGAAAACAATCAGAGATACTATAGTCAAATATGAAGAATATTCTGAGACTAGTTAATATGGGTTTTAAAGCATAATTTATTGAAGATAATATATATTACTAATTCTTATGATCAGCAAGTAAAATGTATTAGTTATTGCTCCTATAGATCAAATAAATAAATGTGTGCAAGCTATTTGAAATTTTCTACATAAGAATACATATTCAGGCAGTTGAAAATATATATATAGCATATATATTAGAACAAGAATAAATATAAATAATGTGTGAAAGCCATGATATTTAACAAAATATTTAAAACTGTGTGCAATATATAGAATAAAAGAATGAAAAACTCATGAAAAATAGAAATGAATCAAAGATAATTATTTTTAAAAGTATCAATTATTAGAAGGAAATATCTTCAAAGCAAGTATGCTTTATCAGATTCTGTGATTGGAATGAAAAATCTTATATAATTTAAGTAAGGAGTGACTGATTAGATAGAAAGTAGCCTCAATATATCCCTACAATTATGTATTATAATATTTAATAAATTTTCCTTTATAACATTCATTAATATATTTTATTATATTTAAAGTGAAGTGTTCAGGATTTAGACCAATGTAAAGTAGTTAAAAGAAAGGGAAAATGTCAATGCAAATGTATAATATGTACACATATACATACACACAGAGAGATCTTACCACATGAGCTACCTTCAGTCACTCCAAATATTGAAGACTGATTCTCTTTGTAAGAGTTTTGTTTCTGATATATCAGATATCAGAATTTTTAAATCGGTTAGCTCCAATTATATAAGTAATACATGCAAATATAACTCAGTTTATACTTAACTACCCATCCTAACTATTCAGTAAATACATTTGTGAATGGATATATCTATAAAATTTTATATATCTATAAATTATTATGCCAGATTTAATATATACTTTCAAAAATAACCCTAGAAATATAATTTTCAACTAAACAAACATTTGTTTGAATACCAATATGGAAATGGCTGCCCATATAGCAAAAAAATGTATAACCATGACAACTCCCAGTCCAAGAAATAGAGAATACCTACTACTACAAATAAAATAATTCCTCAAGAATGAGGAATGAACAAATATAAGGGATGAATGCAACTATGGACTAAAGTAGATATTATTATTATAGCAGCAGAAGAACTTGTATCTTTGATATAAAGGCAGTGTCCATCAGAGGTACTGAAGGGAGGGAGAGGGAAGAATAAGTGTAACACAGGGCATTTTAGGGACATTTGAATAGTTCTGCATGACATTGCAATGCAGATACAGGCCATTATACATTTTGTCAAAGTCTATATAATTGTGTGGTGCAAAGTATAAACTATAATATAAACTATAGACCATGGTTAGTAGCAATGCTTCAATATGTGTTCATCAATTGTACCAAATGAACCACACTAATGAAAAATGTTAATAGGAAAGTGTGGGAGAGGGAGTGGTTGGGGTGTATGGGAATCCCCTTATAATTTTTTTTGTAACATTTATGTAATCTAAATCTTCTTTCAAAACAAATTAAATAAAATACCCCACTAAATAAAAGTTTCTTCCATTTGCCTGATAAAATCTAAGCCCCCTCTCAATCTGAACCAAAGCAGACATCACCATCCCCAAATCCTCATGGTTGAGGAATGAACAACCATACGGGGGGATGCAACCATGGACTAAGTAAAATTAATATTGTAGTAATGGAAGAACATAAAACATTGTTATAAAGATAGTGGCTACCAGTGGTTCTGAGGGGAGAGGGAGGGAATAATAGGTGGAACATATGGCATTTTTAGGGCATTGGAACGAAGTGTAAACCAAAATGTAAGATATAGACCTTGGTTGGTAACAATGCTTCAATATTTATTCAATTATAACAAATGTACCACACAACTGGAAAAGGTTATTAATTGGGGAAGATGTGGGAATGGGAGGGTGTGGTTATAGGGGAATCCCTTATACTTTCAGTGTAACTTTTCTGTAATGTAAAACATTAGAGTATTATATTAAAGGAAAATAAAGAAAATTACCTTTACATAGCATGTATATATAAGTTCGTGTCTCTATAAATACATCCTAACACATGCTAAAATGTGATCAATATTTAGTAAGATATACACTTGCTGGATGTGTGAAGGACACAAATACGAATAAGCAAACTCTTCTCTCAAGGAGTTTCCAGTCTTCGTGGAGAGAAATAATCCCATACAGCCAACATATTTAAAAAGAGCATCAAGTTTATCTTTGATTCCTCTCAATATATACATAAAATGTGTTTGTCTACTTCATTCCTTCGATTACTATGCAATCATTAATGGATAGTAAAGACAGTACTGAAAGACACACCCTTTCTACTGGTAATGTTTACCAAAATCTGTGAGAGTCCATTCATCTGGGTTTACATTAATGAATATTCAGTACTGAAATCTCTCTCCATTGTAAAGTATAACTTTCCTTTTAAGATGACAGATTCATTATTAGGAAAGCTTTTCTGAATGATCTGGAGCCATGAAAATCTCTATATGTAGATCCACATTGCTTCAGGCATTATTCTATAGCTAGTCCTTCATTTATTTACACACAGAAAAACAACACACACATATTTGCTTATTAAGTCCATGAAGTTAGAGTGCCACACTATAGTTATTTGGATATTCAACTCTTCTGTGTATAATGGAGAGCATATTTCAGTTCTTATAATGATCAATTTCTATGTAATTAAAAATAATAATGTCCCATCATTAATAAATGATCAAAATTTAAAATGTCATAGCAAAATGACTCCACATAATCATTAGAGTTCCCTATATAGTCATTCTGTTTTATTGCAAATATTTTATTAAGCTTCTCAGAAATTTTATTATTTACAAATTAAGATTTGAGGTAACACTGCATTGAACAAGTCTATCAGCACCATTTTTTCCAACAACATGTGCTCATTTCTGCCTGCATCACATTTTAGCAATTCTCACAATATTTCAAAGTTTTTTTAATTATTACTATTTGTGCTATGTTGATGTGTCACCAGTGATCTTTGCTGTCACTACTGTAATTGATTTGGAGCACCATGAAATATAAACATGTAAGATGGCTAACTAAAAAGATAAATGCTGTGTGTATTCTCCAACTACTGGCTGTTCCCTTGTTCTGCTCTTTCTCTCTCTAGGGCCCCTTTTGCCTGAGACACACACAGCCTGAAATTAGGCCAATTAATAAGCATACAATGGCCTCTAGGTTTACAAGACAGAGGAAGAGTCTCCAGCCTCTTGCTATAAATCCAAAGTCAGAAATGATTAAGCTTCCTTATGACAGCAAGTGGAAAGCTCAGTTAGAATGAAAGCTAGGCTGCTTGTGACAAACTGAGTCAAATTGTAAAGGCAAAGGGAAGTTTTTTTTATAAAGAAATAATAGCGTTACTCCATTGAACGATAAGAAAACAAAATAGCCTTATTGCTGATATGAAGAGAGTTGATGTGGTCTAGACAGAATCACAAACCAGCCACAATATCCAGAATACATGAAGAAATCTTACCACTCAAAAATAAAAAGACAAATAGCCCAATTTAAAAAAGGGCAAAACTTTGAATAAGCATTTCTCCAAAGAGGATACAAAAATGGCATAAAAGCACCAGAAAATATTCTCAACACCTCTAGTTATTAGGAAAATACAAATAAAAACCACAAATCAAAATCACATACACTAGAATGACTATGATCTAAAAAAGATTTAAAAAATTCAAGTCTTGGAGAGGATGTGAAAAAATAGTAACATATTTTTCATTCCTCATGAGATTGTAAAATGATGCAGCCACTGTTGAAGTCAAAGACAGTTTTTCAATCCTTCAGGAAGCTAAGTTATCATATGACCTGGTAATCTTGCTACTGGATAATTAACCAGAAGAATTGAAATGTGGGACTCAAACAGATATTTGCACACCAATGTTTGTAGCAGCATTATTAGTAGTTGCCAAAATATGGAAGCAAACCAACTGTCCATCCGTTGATGAATGGATTAACAAAGGTAGTATATATACACATATGATGGCATATTTTTCACCTGAAGAAGGGAATTAAGTCCTGATGCATGCAACACCATAGATGGGCCTTGAAGTCATTATGTTGAGTAAAATATGCCAGGCATAAAATGACAAATAGTGTATGATCTCACTGATATGAACTAATTTTATTAAGCAAACTTAGAATCTAAGATATAGGTTACCAGGGGACAGATTGGACTTATAGTCCTAAATAAATTATTTCATTTGTTAAAAATAAGGAATGTATCAAATAACAAAGAAAAATAAAATATAACTTGCAATAATAAGAAAACATTAATATTGTCTGCAAATTTTTATACTTAAATAAAATTTGAATGATATATAAATTATTAAACAAGATTAATTTTGTAATTAAAATATTGATGTGATCATGACATATATATCTTGAAATATATATAATACTTCTTATATCTTGTTATGCTTGGTATATATGCACATGGCATATTTTCTCTACTTTTAAAATGTTGCAGTATATTTTACTAGCATAAATAATTTCAGAAGGATTTTTGGAAGATGGCATTAGGTTAGGAAGGTAAGGCTCAGGTTTCTCACAAAAACAATGGAGAAAGAACCAGTAGCAGCCCAAGGGACAAGCTTTGGGGGTCAGCAGACCAGGAAAATGTTTCACAACTCCCTGGAGAATGAGGGACAGAGAGAGGAAGATGCCAAAACAACAAACATCAAGTTACTAAACTTCCTGGCTGTTGGTAATGGCTCCCCTACCTCACTCCCAAGATATTAAGCTGGTGTAAAAGCCATGGCTCATTGCAGCTGACAGAGAGGGGAACAGATTTCTTCTTCTTTGTCAGCTGTTACAAGGGAAACAGAGGATAAGTTAGGGGGCTCTTCTTTAGTCAATTCAGCTGGCAGAGACCACACTGAATCTCAGCTCTGGCCAGACCAAAACAAAAGAAACCAGAGATACACCTCTGTAGAAAGCTATGCCAATGAGCACCATTTCTGGCTGCTCTGGAAATTGAATAGACAAATTGCACTTGGGTCTCTCTGTTCCCTAACTTCTGAGAGAAAATCTGCACCTCATTAGTGAGCCTTTGGAATGATTTTTATAACTTAAGCCAAGCAATTTTAGAGACTTAAGATAAGTTGAACCAAATATTGAGGAAGAGCTGTGGAAAAAATTACAATATACAAGAGAGAGAAATTGACCATCAGAGTAAATTCACCAACATATTCAGATGCTGTGACATCAGCAAAAAATTACAAACCATACAAAGAAATAAGAAGAGATGGAAAAAATGGAACAAGGGAATTGAATTACAATGTGAAATGCAAATGCATTGTTGGTGTCCCAGAAGGAGAACAGAATGTAAAAGGGGCAGAAAGAATATTTGAGAAAATAACTACTTAAAACTTCACATCCCTTGTGAAAGATATAAATATCAGTATCCTAGACCAATATACCCCAAATAGAGAAATCCAAATAGACCTACCCTAAGACACGTACTATTCAGAATGACTATTCAGATGGTTCTGAAAGTAGCAAGAGAAAAGCAAAGCATCACATATAAGGGAACTTCAATAAGATTAAGTGCCATCCTCTCATCAGAAACCATGAAGGAGAGAAGAAAGTGGTATGATGTGTTCAATGTTCTGAAAGAGAAAAACGTCCAGCCAAGATATCTGTATCTTGGAAAGCTGTCCTTCAAAAATGAGGGTAGTTCAAATATTCACAAACAAAAACTAATAGAATAAATTATCACAAGACTGATATTACAAGAGATAAAATGCGATTGCTGTACCCTTAAAGGAAAAATCTAGGTGAGACACTTGGAGAAAAGTGTAGAAATAAAGATTATTAGAAAAGTTAAAGTGTTAAAAGATTGACAATAGTAGGATGTGACAACTGAAAGACAAATGTCAAAATGGATGGAGTAAGTAATGCATTTAGAGGAATAACATTGAATGTTAATGGATTGAACTCCCCAATCAAAAGATGTAGACTGATAGAATTGACAAAAAAAGTACGATCCATCTATATATTATCTAAAAGAGACAGATGTAAGGACACAATCAGATTAAAAGTGAAAGCTTAGAAAAAGTTATTCCATGCAAATAGTAAACAAAAAGAGCTGCAGTAGTGATACTAATATAGGACAAAATAGATTTTAAATGCAAAACTGTTATAAGGAATGAAGAAAGTCATAATATATTAATAAAAGGAGTAAGTCACCAAAAAGAAATAACTATACACCTTATGCACCTAACCTCAATGCTCCTAGATACATGAGGCAAATGCTGGCAAACCTGAAGGGAGAAATAAACATCTCTACGATAATATTTGGAGACTTTAATACACCATTCTCAGTATTGGATAGGAAATCTGTACAAAGGATAAATAAAGAAATAAAGAGCTTGAATAAGATGTTAAATGAACTAGACTAATAGAAATCTGTAAAGCATTGAACCACAAAACAGCAGGATATACTTTCATTTCAAGTGCTCATGGATCCTTCTCCAAGATAGAACATTTGTTCATCACAAGACATGTCTCAATAAATTTTAAAAGGTTAAAATTATACAAAATATTGTTTACAATATTGACGAATGAAGCTGGAAACCATTTTGGATAGAAAAAGCGAAAATCCATAAATATATGGAGATTAAACACACTCATAAACAGCCAGTGGGAGAAACAATAAATTGCAAGAGAATTCAGCAAATATTCTGAGATGAATGAAAATCAGAACACAAAATGGCAAAACCTATGGGGAAGGAAGCCATAATGATGGCACAGTTACGAGCTCCTGGAGTCAGCCCGTGCTACAGGGCATTTAGTAATCAGCCAGAACTATCTAAAGCACCTGTTTTGGGGCCCCAGGGGACCAGAAGTGGATCGTGCAACATCCTGGAAAGTATGGAAGGAGGAGACTGCCCATCTACAGAGAAGATTTATGAGTAGAGCCCTCCACACTGCAGAGGTCAGTGCCTGCAATGCAAGCCACCTTGGGAGCTATTCTGGGGCTGGATTTGGAAACTACATTTCCTCCAAAATGGGGGAGGAAGACACAAAGTGGCACGGACATCAGATACTGATTAGTGAAATGGGAGGGCTAAAGTATAATCCCAAGAACAGCTAAACTTTGAACCTGTCCAATTCAGAAAGAGATAGGTAGCTGCCATTTTAAATCTGCCCCTTCCTAAGGGGAAGTGGGGCTGATTGAAAATCACAGTGCTAGTAGAGACTGGCTTCTTTCCACTCACAGAGATTGGATTGCAGCTTTAGCCTAAACCTCAGCCCCATTTCTGGCAGGGAGGAAGCTGGGGGGACATGCACCATCTCTGGGAAACCAGAATCTACACCACAGAGGCCAGTACCCATCCTACTCTAGCAGCACAAGGTCCCTCAGGAGTTATTCCATGGCTGGAGTTAGAATCTCCATTTCTCATAAATGGTTGAGGAATATACAGTTGTCCACCAACTTCAGCTACTGATTAGTGGACTCAGATGGCTAAAGTATAATCCTAGAAACAGCAAGGGTTTGAACCTGTCTAAATTTGAAAAAGGTCAATGGCCACCATTTTGACTCTGACCCAACATGAAGAGAAGCTGTGATGACTGAAAATCCAGTGAACTTATGGACTGGCTTCTTTCCACCAATATCAGACTGCAGCCTTAGCCTAGGCTCCAGCCTTACCTCTACCAGAGAGGAAGCTGACAAGACCTGCACCAGGCTCTCCAGGCAACTGCAGGTGCTTTTGGCTGGCACAGACTGAATAGTTGGCCACCTGGGGCTGCATCCCCACACCACAATAGGAAAGAAGAGGAGCTGGGTATACTCAACTTCTCTGGGCAACTGCAGGTATTTTCAGCCCACAAACAGTTTTGTTGAGGGCCTATGCATCCATCTCCACCTCTGCCCCATCATAGAATAGGAGGGGTATGGTGTTCCCTCAGTCTTTCAGGGCAACTACAGGTGCTTTCGTCCTGTAAAAATCTGACAGTTGAGCCCCTGTGGCTCTACCCCCATCTCCAATAGGACAAGAGATGGATTGCCTTTGCCCAGCCTTCCTGGCTAACTGTAGGTGCTTTTGGACCACACAGCCTGGACTGGTGCATTCTTGTGGATCCACCCTCATCCGTGAATAGGAAAGAAGGGGCTAGTGTCCCCACAGCTTTTCTGGGCAATGCAGACAATTTCAGCCAGCATGGACTGGATTGTTGGATGTCTATGATTCCACCCCTCTCCCCAATAGGATAGGAGGGTATTGGTGTCTCCACACCCTCTCTGGGCAATGGCAGGTACTTTTGGCCTACAGGGAATGAACTGCTGGGTTCCTATGGATCCAATCCCATGCCCTAATAGGATAAGAGTGGACTGTTATTTCCTCAGCTTCTATGAGCAGTGACAGGTATTCTAAGCATTAAGGGACTGAACTGTTGGGTGTTGGTGGTTCTGTTCCCATGTCCTAAAGGACAGAATGTATAGTACTCACTCAGCCTCTCAGGGCAACAGCAGGTGAATTCAGCCCACATAGATTAGATTGTTGGTCACTCCAGAGGTCCTTTCCCACCCATGGCAAAGAGGGGTCTGGTGCTACATCAATTTACCAAGGTAATTATTATCATTTTGGACCCACACGGCATAGATTTCTGTCCACAACCATAGCTCTATCCCCACCCAAGGAAGGGGAGGAAGGGGTGTAAAGCTATCAGTCTCTCTGGGCAACTACTGACAGTCTTGTCCTTCCCAAATTGGATTATTACACATGGCTGCTGCTCTGTCCCTACCCCTGATAAAGGAGAAAGTTGGGAGAAGCTTCATCAATTCTTGGGGCAATGTGGGCAGCTTCCACTTCAGTTCAGTTTAGAAGGCCAGGATAGAGAGGGTTGGTAGAGATGCCTGGACAGCAGTGTGACTAAGGCACAGGAAAAGTGCTGGGTAACAGTGGAGGTGATTCTGGGAAGGGAAGGTGAATACAGACAGTGACCTTGAAAATGACGTTTAGCAATCAAGAGTTTAATGTGTTTTAGAGTTAGATTGGTGTCAGTGGGCCATAAAATTTGCTTGAGACTGGGAGGAGCACAGGCAGGGCTTGGCCTGGGAAAGGGGCTTTAGCAGGAGGCTTGGTGCTCAGGGTGGAATGAAGGCTGAGATATGGAGTAAAGGAGCATACCACAGAGTCTCCATGGTGTGCCATGAGGGAAAGGCTCAGGAGTCACCCACCTCAGGATCTAACACTTGTTCCATTCCTGCACTGATAATATAGCTCTTGAAAAACTTTTGACTATTTATTCAACTATTGCATACCTGATAAAGCATTTTATGGGGAGCTATTACATAAAATAAATGATACACTTCAAGTTAAGCACCTAACACTGTACCCGACATATGAAAATCTTCAGTAAATAAATATAAATGTAAAAGACACATATGTTCTTATTTCACAAGGGCATCACTACTCCTCCACTCACTCATTTTTGGAAAGCAAGAATTTTATCAAAATTTATGTCAGAAAAATTGACTAGATTAAGTGTAATAAATGTGTGGTATTTGTGTTCCCTGACCCAGTGACCAAAAAGCATAGTGGAAACTAGTGGCAAATCATTCTAGATGTCACTGAATATATAACAAAACAAAATTAATTCTATAAAAGTATATTTTAACATAAGAGCACAATTATTGAAATAACAGAAAATAAATTACAAATCAGAGAGTTCAAGTGCAGAATAGGATGATCCTCAAGGTCATTGTTGCAAATATAGAAAGATTCATATATGTAGGAACAGATTAGAGCATATTTTGAGAATGTAAATACATTTGTAACTTATTAATATACTTGAGAATAGAAGTGTGTTTTCTAACAATTTAATGATAATTTCTGAACCAAAATATCAGTGAGAATTAGAGTTAAGTAGAAAATAGGCACTGTAGTTCAGTTGCTGTTGAACTTGGCTGTACATCAGAATCAGGTGGAGAACATGAAAAATATATAGGTGCTAGGGAACTTTATTTGAAAATGTTGCCATGATGAGCAGCATTATTTTTTAATGTTAATTTTTAAAATGTTTACCCAAGATATTATGGCCTGAAGAATTGGTGAAAAATAAAAAACATAACATTTTGAAATAAGTGTAAAGCCCATCCTTACATAAACTAAGAGAAATCTGGGGTGCTTATACATAAATTAATGGTAAAAACTGAACATACCTGAGTGTTGAATAGGATGCAGGAGGAAGCAGATCTCAGAACTAACTGCAAGCTCACACTTCCAAGAAGAGGAAAGCATCCTGAATTGCACAGCCACAGTCACTTAAAAGAGTGGCAACAATTAGTTTAGACTGGAGGTGGAGATACTTTGGACTTTCCCCTTGAGGAAAAATTTAACAAACAGAATGTTTTTTAAAGCATGGAGAAAGAACAGTTACATAAACCAATAAGAGAGAATCTTACAAATCTAATCTCACACAATATAAATTAGTTCTAGAGAGACATAAAACATGAAGTCATTTATGGGTAAAGACTGTATGATACATCCAGCATCTCCTATTTGCTGAGGACTGAACTCACCCTTGTCCTCCACCCCCAAACCAAGTATCCTTCCCAATAACTTCTTGATAGCACACCCAGTTTTAGCTGCTATAACATTAAAGGCTGCCCACCCAGAGTTCATCTTGTTTTGAGAAAAGATCACACACCCAGATGTTTTCACAAAACTTGCATGCAGGCCTCTGGCATTCAGCCACATTTCCCTTTAGCCTTATAAAATCTAAAGAGCTGTTAGCAAACTTACAGATATACTCATATGAACTTCCAACCATCTTGCTGTCACAAGGTAGCCTGAAGCCTTTGTAATTTCCCCTAATAAATGCTTAAGAACTGATCGCCCTTGTGTGCCGTTTTTCTTCAGAATCTCCATAGGCCCCATTTGGGGGTAGTTTGCAGCATCCCTGGCTGTGCCTCCCCCTATTTCTTCTTTTGGGGTGAATCCTGCTACTGGTTCAATGGGAGACATGTAGAAGACATACATAAAATTCAATATATTGTTTGGGGATTTTAAAATGTGATGAATCTTTAGCAAATAGCAAATGATTGATAATTACAAAAATAAGATCATTAATTATGTCTGGATATGAGGGAAGGAGATATGAGTGTGTTGCATACAAAATTACTGATATTTTCTATACTTACAAGTTGGTGCATGAAAGGATTTTTGTTTTACACTTATTATAAATATTTTAAATATTCATTTTATATATTCATTTTATATATTCCCTTGAAATGTGGCTAGTACAACTGAGAAAAGAATTTTTAAAAATTTATGTGCAATTGAAATCTTATAAAATAATAACTAGTTGCCCATATTGCAAAAACAAGCTCTAATGTATTTGATATTTCATTTTTTTAATGGAAAAAAAATAACTATCTTGGGTAAAGAAATTGTTTCAGAAGGGTTCATCTAATACAAAGAAAACTTATTAAATAGAAAACAGCACAAAACCTATACAAAGAAACCGGGAGGAAAAGAGGAAAAAAGGAAAAGGAAAAATCAACAACAGTTTCATAAGAACAATTTTGAGAAAAAAAAAAATGACAGAAAAAAATGAGATTTATTATCAAAATTTGACCATAAAGTTAATTAAGTCATCACCTCTAAAAACAAGAGACAAAAGTAGAGATCCCAAGGCTCAGGTAGGAGCAGGCCAGAAATAGGTGGGGCTGAAATGAAGGGACTGAGCCCAGAGGAAAGAAATGTCATACTCTGAAAATGGTATCCTGTAGGGGAAGCACATAAGATAATGGGTATGGAGTTGCTGTTTTTTAATAAAGAATTCTAAAATTATTTAGACTTTTAAACTGGCTCTGAAGTGACACTAATTCCAGAGGACCCAAATCATCACTGTTGTCCACCAGTCAGGGTAGGGCTTTGTCGAGGTCAGATGATCAATGGAATTTTAGCTCTGATCTGTCTCACAGTGGATCCATGGGTCTCTTAACCCATCCTGTGATTTACCCCCTTGTTCCAGAATGCATAGTTAGATTAGACATACTCAGCAGCAGGCAGAAACCTCACAAAGTTTCCCTGACTTGTGGAGTGTGAGCTATAATATGGAAGGCCAACTGGAAGACAACAAAACTGCCGTTAAGTATGAAAAAAATATATCAAAAGCAATATTGTATTCCTGGAGGTATTGCAGAGATTAGTATTACCATCAAGGACTTGATAGTTGGAGGGGAAGTTATTCCCACCACACCCTCATTCAACTCTCTTATTTGACCTGCACAGAAATGAGATGGATCTTGGAGGATAAGAGAGGTTATTGTAAAATTAGGCAGGTATTGACTCCAAATGCAGCTTCTATTAGAGGTAGTATCATTGTTTTAGTAAATTAATACCTCCTCTGGTAACTGGTATGCAGCTATTGATCTGGCAATTGTTTTTTGCTTGATGCCTGTTGTTAAAGACCACCAGCACATTTGTTTTCATCTGTCATGGGCAGTGATACACTTTTGCCATTCGAACTTATGGGAATATCAACACTCAAGCCCTATGTAATGATATAGTCTTTGGGGACCTCAATTGGCATTCCCTTCCACAAGACATCACACTTGCTCATTTTATTGATATTATGCTAATTAAACATGGTGAGCAAGAAGTGTAAACTATTTTAGCTATATTTGTATAACATTTGTTGTGTTCAAGGGTGGGAAATAAATCCAAAAAATGCAGGTGCCTTCCCCATCAGTGAAATTGTCAGTCATCAAGTGATGTTGGGCATGTTGAGATATCCTTTCTAAAGTGAAGGATAAAGTGTTCCATCTGGGCCCTCCTACAACCAAAAAGAGGCATAGTATGTGTCACTTATGATCCACTAGAAAAGTTTTGCTCCCTGCCCCTATGACCATATGATCTGCTGTGCTAGAGGTTTGGGCTACAAAGAAAGGGGAATTTCCAGGAGGAGACACAATAATGAGTCTGTTTAACTGGAAGTTAAGACTGCCACATGGCCACTTTGGGTTCCTCATGCCTCTGAATCAATAGGCAAAGAAGGGAATTATTTTCCTGGCTGTGATGACCTATATTGATTTCCAAGGGGATATTGGACTGCTACTCTACAATGGATGTAAGGAAGAGAATGTCTGAAGATACAGGAAATTCCTGAGGGTGTCTCTTACTATGGTCATGTCTTGTGATTAAAAGTAAATTAAAAACTGTCATGACCCAAACCAGGAAAGACTATTATGGTATAGACCATTCAGGAATGAAGTTTTTGGTCACCCCTCCATGTAAAGAACCATGACCACCTCAGGCACTTGCTGAGGATAGAGTGGGTAGTGGAAAGAGATACTTGTAAATGTAAGCTATGACCCTATGAAAAATGCAGAAATGAAGACTCTAATGGCTATGAGTAATTTTTCATTCTTTTACTATAAATGTTCTTTTGTATCTATCTATCCATCGTATCTCTTTTCTTTGTTCTCTTATCCCCTTATCATATAAGTTATATTAAGTTTTTCATTATATTTAGATACAGGATATCTAGGATAAGAGTGAACATCATCCAAAGACTTGTACCCTCTTCTGTGGAAAGGGTTAATGTGTTTTCAATTATATGCAGGACAGATGTTTAGGGGAAATATGACTTATATTATTTATTTGGAAATGAAATAAATTTTATTTGGAAACAAATTACAATGGTGATAGCACATGATAGGATTTGTAATTAGTAGTGCTAAGATATGGGTATGATAGTGGTTGATTTGTTTCTTTTTGGTTGTTTTTTTAGTAATGAATATGCTTTAATATTGATTTAAGTGATGAATGCACAATACTGTGACATTACCAAATGCCAATGATTGTACATTTTAGATAAATTATATGGTTTATGGACAAAAGTTACAGTGGTTTTGGGGGAAAATAACTCAAATGTAAGATATGTCCTATATTTAATAGTACTTTGATGATGCTATTTCATAATTTGTTACAAATATTTCCCAACAATGCAAGTTAATGGTGGTGGGGTGATGTGTGGGAGGCCTGTATAATATTATGTAAATTTGTTGCATGTTCAGAAGTTTTACTATACACTGATCGTTTATATTGCTCAGGTATGAATGGTATACTTCAATATATTGTCCTTAAAATGAAAACAAAAAAGAATACTATAAATAATTGTATGCCAACAAATAAGATAATCTAGAAGAAATGGAAAATTTCCTGAAAATGTATCAAATATCAAAATCAACTCAAAAAGAAAAGAAAACCCTCTGAAAACATGTGTGACTAGTTGATGGTGAATAGAATGCAGAAATTCATATCCTTAGAACAATTCCATTCCTGTGGGTGTGAACCTATTGCATGTGTGAACTTTAGATTTGGTCATTTCACTTAAGGGCCTTTTGATTGGATTATTTCAGTAAAGCATGACCCAAGGTAGGTCTTACTCCTCTTACTGGAGTCCTTTATAAATTGTAGGAATACAGAGACCCAGAGAGAAACACACAGAAGCTGAGAGAGAAAGCCTTGGAAGACAGAAGCTGAAATCAACAGAACTCACAAGGAGAGAGAAAGCCATGAAGCAGGAAACTGAAAGAAAGGAAGACCAGAGGAGGAGGGAAAGCCCCAACAGACACCACCATGTGCCTTGCCATGTGAAAGAGGAGTCCAACATCGCTGGCAGCCAGTCTTTGGAGAGAAAAGCATTACCTGAAAAAGTCTTGATTTGGACATTTTCACAGCATTAGAATTGTAAGCTTATATGTTAATAAATCCCCATTATAAAAACCAACCCATTTCTGGTATATTACCTTCAACAGTTTGCAAATTAGAGCAACCTGTAACAAGTAGAAGTGAAACCTTCCACCAAATTAAAATTCAGGACCAAATGTCTTCACTGGTGAAATCTACTAAACACATAGAGAATTAAAACCAATTCTTCTCAAACACTTCTAAAAAATTCAGGAGAAGTGGACATTTTTAAATTCATTCTATGAGTCCTGTACTACGGATACCAAAGTCTAGTAATCAGAAGATTTTCCATTATAAATACTAGCAAATGAATTCATAAAATATTGAAACATATTGAAAATATTAAACACCATGACCAAATGATATTTATGCCAGTGATGCAAGTGAATCTCAACATATGGAAACCAATCAATGTAATAAACTATGTAAATAAGAAAAGGAATTTTTTAAATGAAAATCATCCCAATAAATGCAGAAAGGGCATTTGGTAAAATCCAGCACCATTTCTTCTTATGAACACTCACAACACTAGGAATGGAAAGGATATTTCTAAATATAATAAAGGCAATTTATTAAAAACTTATTGTAATATCATTCTCAATGTTTAAATACAGAAAACTGTCCTCCTAAGATTAGGAACAAGACAATGATGCCAACTTTCTGCACTGCTACTCAGTTTTGTACTACAAGTACTAGCCAGGACAATTAAATCAGAAAAAAAATTAAAATTCATGCATTGGAAAGGAAAAGTAAAACAATATTTCTTTACAGACTGCATGATTATATATATAGAAAATCTGAAGAAATCTATGGGGAAATTCTTAAAGCTACTAAATGAGTTCAACAAAGAAGATGTGTAAAAGCTCAAAAAGGGGATATTAAGAAAACAATTCCATTTAAAATAGGATAAAAGAAATAAAATACATAAGAATAAGTTTAACCAGGGATATAAAAGACTTTTACATTGAAAATTGGAAAAAAAAATGTTGATGAAAGACATTAATAAGTCCTAAATGATTAGCAAGATATTTCATGTTAATGAACTAGAGATAATATTACCAAGATGTGACTATTACCAAAAGTGATCTTTAAATTCAATGCAGTCCCTATCAATATTCAAGCATTCCATTTTTTTTTTTTTTTTTGGAAATGGAAAATGCAATCCTCAAATTCATGTGGAACTTCATGGTGCCCCAAATACACAAAACAATTTTAAAAAATTAGAACAAATTTGAAGAATTCATAATTTTCAATGTCAAATTTTACTGCAAAGATACAGTAACCAAAACAGTTGTGGTAATGTCATGAAGAGAGACAAATAGGCTATTTGAATAAAATTGAAACTTGGTAAATGAACCTACATATCTCTCAGAAATTGATTTTTTAAATTAAAGATATTGGAGTTTTACAGAAAAATTGTGCATAAAAGAGTTGCCATATACCATTCAATTATGGCCAGCTTACTTTTGTGTAGTACATTTGTTGCAATTCATGAAAGAACACTTTTATAATTGTACTATTAACTATATTCCATCATTTACAATAGGTTTCCCTGTTTGTGTTATACAGCCTTATGTTTGTTTTTTAATTTTTATTCTATCAGTAGAAAAACAACCTAAAGTTTATCCTGTTACCCATATTCATATATAGTCACGTTTTTCTTAAATTTGTATTCTTTTGACAGTAAAACAACCTAAGATGTATCCTGTTACTCATATTCATATATATATATTTCTGTTAATCACACAATATTCTGCCACTATCATCACCATCCATTAAGAAAATTTTACAATCAACCTTAATAGAAACTGTACAATTTAAGTATTAACTCCCCATTACCTATTCCAACAATGGCCTCTGGTAACTTAAATTCTAGATTCTGATTCTACAAGTTTGCTTAATCTAATTATATCGTATCATTGAGATCATACAATGTTTGTCCTTTTGTGTCTGACTTATTGTACTCAACATGATGTCTTCAAGATTTAACTATTTTGTCACATGTATCAGAATTCCATTGCTTTTTAATGGCTCAATAATATTCCATTTCATATGTAAACTGCATTTTACTTATCCATTCATTGGTTGATGGACACTTGGGTTGTTTTAATGTTTTGGCTATTGTGAATAATGTCACTATGAAGACTGGTTTGCAAATATCTGTTTGAGCTCCTGATTTCAAATTGTTTTGGTATATACCTAGAAGTGGGATTTCAGAGTCATTTCATAATTCACTGCTTAAATTTTTGAGGAATTGTCAAACTAACTTCCACAGTGACTGCACCATTTTACATTCCCACCAACAATGAATAAGTGTTCCTATTTCTCCACATCCTTTCCTCAACACTTGTAATTTTCCATTTATTAAGTAATTCCTATTTCATTGGATGTGAAATTGTATCACATTATGTTTTTGATTTGCATTTCCCTAATACCTAATGATGTTGAGGATCTTTTCATGTGCTATATTAGCCATTTATATATTTTCTTTGGAGAAGTGTATATTCAAGTGTTTTGCCCATTTTTAAATGGACTGCTTGTCTTTTTTAGTATTGTATAGTATTGTATTTAGTATTTAGAATTGTAGGATTTCTTTATAAATTCTGAATATTATATTCTTATCAGATATTTGATTTCCAAATATATTCTCCAATTGAGTAAGTTTTCTTTTTCACTTTCATGATAATGTCTTTTGATGCACAAAAGAAGTTTTAAATATTCATAAATCTTCATTTGTCTATTATTTCTTTGTTACTTGTGTTTTGAGTGTAAATCTAAAAAACTATTGCCTAACACATTGTCCTGCACATGCTTCCCTATTTTATCTTCTAGCAATATCCTATCAGCATGGTTGAAGAAACAGTTCTTCCCAACTGAGTGGATTTGACAGGCTTGTCAAAAAGCATGGGGGAGCAGGTATAGCTCAATGGTTGAGCACCTTCTTCCTATGAATTTCTAGGTTCAATCCCCAGTACCTTCTTAAAAAAAGTATTTGGCATAGGTGCAAAAATCCTCAATAAAATACTTGTAAATTGAATGCAACAGTACATTAAAAGATTTATACACCATGATCAAGTGGGTTTTATCCCAGATATGCAAGAGTGTTCCAACACAAGAAAATCAATTAATGTAATACACCACATTAACAAATCAAAGGAGAAAAATTACATGATTATCTCAATTGATGCAGAAAAGGCATCTGACAAAATATAACATCATTTCTTGATTAAAAACACTCTGAAAGATAGGACTAGAAGGAAACTTTCTCAACATGATAAAGTGCATATATAAAAGTCCCTCTAAGATCAGGAAAAAGACAAAGATGCCCATTATCACCATTGATATTGATATTGTGAATAATAAAATAACAATAGGAAGAACAATTATGCAAGAAAAAGAAAAAAAAGGGATCTAAATTGGAAAGGAAAAAGTAAAACTTTCACTATTTGCAAAAGATTTTATCCTATATATAGAAAGTCCCAAAGAATCTACCACAAAGCTACTAGAGCTAATAAATGAATTCGGCAAAATGGTATATAAGACCTATACACAAAATTCAGTAGTGTTACAACACATTAGTAAAAACAATCTGAGGAAGAAATCAAGAAAAATTTCCATTTACAATTGCAACTATAAATCAAATATCTAGGAATAAATTTTAATAAGGATGTAAAGGACTTAAACATAGAAAACTACAAAACTTTGGTACGAGAAATCAAAGAAGACCTAAATAAATGGCAAGATAACCCATGCTCATGGATTGGAAGGCTACATATTGCCAAGTTGGCAGTTCTACCCCAAATGATTTCCAGATTCAATGCCAACCCAATCAAAATTTCAACAGCCTTTTTTTTTTTTTTTTTTTTTTTTTTTTTTTTTTTTGCAGATTTGGAAAAGCTAATCATTGAATTTATTTGGAAGATAAGGGGTGTTAAATAACCAAAAACATTTTGAAAATTAAAAATGGAGTTGGAGGACTCACACTTCCTAACTTTAAAACTTATTACAGGACAGAGAGTGGCAAGATGGCGTTGGTGTAGGAGGGCACACACTGCAAGCTCCCAGAGTGAGGCGGAATGTGGACAGGGTCCTGCCCAGGGGTCTGTGCTGTGCACACGTGGAATGAGAAGCTTGGGACATCTATCTGTGTGGATCGGCGGCGTGGACCGAATGGTGGAGATTCGTGAGTTTTGAGGCTGCTGGTGGAGGTTGGCACAGGCAGCTGGGCCCCGTGGTTAGGGAAAAAAAAATAAAACGGCCATTTTGAGCCACGGGCGGGGCAACAAAGTTTTATTTTCTGGGGAGCTGGCTGCCTGGCGCCCCTTGGACCTTGTGTGAACAGAGCAAATGAGCTAGTTAGCACCCGGTGAACAGGAGGGGGGATTATGGTTGGGCAATGCAGCTGATTTCCCTAGCCAACCAGGGATAAGACAAGGGCCGCTGTGGAGCCAGGAAGAAGGGACACTTCCCAAAGAGGGGAGGGTTCGGTTGGAAGACAGGGAAGGGTATTTTATATTTTTAGACATTGATCTGGCTGCCTGCACCGCCCCGTGGCTTTGGGGAGGAGATAAGCCAACCTGAAGCAGCACCAGGCTGAGAGCAGATGCGAATATGCACTCAAACTGATTTACTGAGCAGTCTGGTGACGCTGGAGCTCGGCGCCAGAAGGGGCAGAATCCGCCATCTTTAGCACTCCTCACTGACTAACATCAGAGCTTCAGCTAAACTGGGGAGTCCGGAAAGTGGGACGTGCTTGATTAATTTCCACGGGCCCAGCTAGGGTTCCTTCCGTAAGGGGGTTGGTCTAGAGGAGGAATTATTTTGGGTCCTGCATTTGGCTAAAAAAAAAAAAAAAAAAAAAAAAAACAGGTCACCTCAACAAATGAAAAATAAATTCTTTTTAATTTAGTTTAATAGCTAAAGCTGCTTCAGGACCTGCATATAGAACCCTGTGGGGAAATTCATTGATAAACACAAGTAGGCAGGAAGGATCCACGTGGACCCTAGGGGAATCATTGACCCCCCTTAGGTCTGTTTGACTGCTTGCCTGTGTGGATCTTTGGTTTCTCTCTGTTACTTTCTGGTCTATTGCTCTTATTCCCATTTTCCTCCCCCCTTCCTTTTTCCTTCCATTTTTTTTTAAATAAGTGCTGCCAGCTGGTCGCTTCTTTGCTGGGCTTCTTATTCAGTAATTTCCCACTCGCTGTATATATTGATTCTGTATTACAAACTATCGCTTATCCTTCCTGCATCTTTCTGCCTTCTGTTTTCTGTTGTGGCTCTTAGAGACAACATTTTTTCATAGGCCCACAATTTAAGGGTGTCAATTTCTATCCCATCTATTTTGTTTTCTTCTTCTTCTTTTTTCTTTTTTTTTTTATTAGTATTAACTTTTTCCTTTCAGACCTTTCTCTACTATTTCACTCTCTCCTCATAATTCTAGCCTTCTAAATCACTATATATATATATTCCTCCATTTGTTTTCCCAGTCCTTTGTAGGAACTCCATATATTTTCCTAGTACTCTACACTGCCTACTCAAGTTAAATATTCATCTCATTAAGTCTCATTTGGCCCTCTTCTAACTTTTATCAATATTTCTATTATCCTTCTGCCTTCCTTACATTTTTGATTCCTCTGGCCCTAACCATTTGCCTTCAGTGGAACATAGAAAGAAGCAAGGAAATAAAATAAGAAGAAAAACTGCCAAAGAGAAAACTTAACTCACACGCAGAACCAACACCTAAATAAAATTCTAGAGTAAAGAGAAAAGCTAAACAACTGAACAAACACATCAAGATAATATGATGACCAGAGTGCAACAGAAAAATACAAATGACTCTGAGAAACTGGAAAACATGGAGCAGTCCAATGCACAAAATAAAAACCAGGAAGCAATGCAGTACATCGAACAACTAATCAAAGCTATCCAAACAAATATCATGGACCAACATAAAGAACTGAAGGAAGAGATTAAGGATATAAAGAAGACACTGGGAGAACATACTGAAGAAACAGCTAACGCACCTAAAAAGGTAATGGATATGATGGCAAACAAAGACACAAGTCAAGAAATGAAAAAGACGCTGGACTCACATGGCAGCAGAATTGTACAGGCAGAGGAAAGAATTAGTGATATGGAAGACAATACAGTTGAAATCAAAGAGATTGTAGAAAAGATAGACAAAAAGATAAAAAATCCAGTATGGTCTCAGGGAATTAACCGATAATGCAAGATGCACAAACATACGCATTATGGGCATACCAGAAGGAGAAGAGAAGGGAAAGGGAACAGAAGGAGTGTTGACGGAAGTTATGGCTGAACACTTCCCAACTCTATTGAGAGAGATGGATGTGCAGATCCAGGAAGCACAGCACACCCCAAATAGTATAAATCCCAAAAGGCCAACTCCAAGACATATACTTGTCAAATTGTCCAATGCTCAAGGCAAAGAGAAAATACTCAAGGCAGCAAGAGAAAAGAGAACCATCACATACAAGGGAAGCACAATAAGATTAAGTGCTGATTTCTCAGCTGAAACCATGGAGGCAAGAAGACAGTGGTATGACATAGTCAAAACACTAAAAGAAAAAACTTCCAGCCACGAATTTTCTATCCAGCAAAATTGGCATTCAAAACTGATGGAGAGTTCAAAATATTCACAGATAAACAGCAATTAAGAGAGTATGTCAAGAAGAAACCAGCACTTCAAGAAATACTAAAGGAATCTCTACAAGTTGAAAGGAAAAAAAACAAAGGAGAGAGAGTTGGAGGAGAATTTAAAAACAACTGAAAAGTCAAAAAGAGAAACAAAACAACATATGACATACTTTAACAGAAAGAAAAAATGACTGAAGTAAGAAATTCGTTAAGAGTAATAACACTGAATGTTAATGGATTAAATTCACCAATCAAAAGA
>JAKSZT010054101.1:391810-426721 GCA_026826555.1 Tolypeutes matacus | reverse complement strand
GTTAATGGATTAAATTCACCAATCAAAAGACACAGATTGGCAGAATGGATAAGAAAATATGATCCATCTATATGCTGTCTACAAGAAACCCACCTTTTGCGCAGGGATTCAAGGAGGCTGAAAGTGAATGGCTAGAAAACCATTTTACAAGCTAACAATAGCCAGAAAATGGCAGGAGTAGCTATTCTAATATCAGACAAAATAGACTTTAAATGCAAAACTATTGTAAGAGACAAAGATGGACACTACATATTAGTAAAAGGAGTAATCTCTCAAGAAGAGAGAACAATCATCAACATTTACGCACCCAATTGAGGTGCCTAAAAATACGTGTGGCAAACTCTGGAAAAACTAAGAGGAGAAATAAATTCCTCTACAATTATAGCAGGGGCCTTCAACACACCAATATCATCATTAGACAGAACATCTAGGCAGAGAATCAATAAAGAAACTAAGACACTCAACAATACATTAGAAGATTTGGACTTAATAGACATATAAAGAACATTACACCAAAATACAGCGGGATTTACATTCTCCTCCAGTGCACATGGAACATACTCCAAAATAGACCACATGCTAGGCCCCAAAACAACACTCAATGAATTCAGAAAGATTGAGATTATACAAAGTAATTTCTCTGACCACAACGGAATGAAGTTGGAAATCAATAAGGGCCAGAGAAACAGGTTAGGCACAAGGATATGGAAGTTAAACAACACACTCTTAGACAAACAGTGGGTCAAAGAGGAAATTTCAAAAGAAATCAGTAACTACCTTGAAACTAATGAAAACAACAACACAACATATCAAAACCTATGGGATGCAGCGAAAACAGTCCTGAGAGGGAAGTTCATATCCATAAATTCATATATTAAAAAAGAAGAAAGAGCTAAAATTGAAGACCTAACTGCACATTTGGAGGAATAGGAAAAAAAACAACAAACTAAACCTAAAGGAAGTAGAAAATAGGAAATAGCCAAGATTAGAGCAGAACTAAATGAAATAGAGAATAAGAAAGCACTGGAAACAATAAACAAAACCAAAACCTGGTTCTTCAAGAATATCAACAAAATTGACAAACCCTTAGCCAGACTAACAAAGAAAAAGAGAGAACAGATGCAAATACATAAAATAAGGAATGAGCAAGGTGATATCACTACTGACACCACAGAAATAAAGAGTATCATAAGAGGATACTTTGAAAAATTATATGCCAACAAGAATGACAATTTAGAGGAAATGGACAAGTTTCTAGAAACCCACAAACAGCCGACATTGATGAAAGAAGAAATAGATGAACTCAACAGCCCAATTACAAGTAAAGAGATAGACTCAGTCATTAAAAACCTCCCAACTAAGAAGAGTCCAGGACCAGATGGCTTCTCAGCTGAATTCTACCAAACATTCTGGAAAGAGCTAACACCAATTCTACTTAAGCTCTTCCGAAAAATAGAAGCAGAAGGAATATTACCTAACTCATTCTATGATGCCAACATTACCCTAATACTAAAACCAAAGAAAGATACCACAAGAAAGGAAAATTACAGACCAATTTCTCTAATGAACCTAGATGCTAAAATCCTTAACAAAATACTTGCTAATCGCATTCAACAACATATCAAAAGAATTATACACCATGACCAAGTGGGTTTCATCCCAGGAATGCAAGGATGGTCCAATATAAGAAAATTAATCAATGTAATACACCACATAAACAAACTGAAAGAAAAAAATCACATAATCATATCTATAGAAGCAGAAAAAGCATTTGACAAAATACAGCACTCTTTCCTCATAAAAAAACTACAAAAGATAGGAATAGATGGAAACTTTCTGAAAATGATAAATGGTATATACGAAAAACCCAAAGCTAACATCATTTTCAATGGTGAAATCCTAAAAGCCTTCCCTCTGAGATCGGGAACAAGACAAGGATGCCCACTATCACCACTCCTATTTAACATTGTCTTAGAAGTACTTGTACGAGCACTGAGACAAGAAAAGGACATAAAAGTCATCCAGATTGGAAAAGAAGAAATAAAAATTTCATTATTTGCAGATGACATGATCCTATACATAGAAAACCCTGAGAAATCGACAACAAGGCTTCTAGAACTTATAAAGGAGTTCAGTAATGTTGCAGGCTATAAGATCAATGCTCAAAAATCAGTAGCATTTCTGTACACCAATAACCAGCAAACTGAGGAGGAAATCAGGAAAAAAATACCATTTACAATAGTAAACAAAATAATCAAATACCTAGGAATAAATTTAACTAAAGATGTAAAGGACTTATATACAGAAAACTACACAACACTGTTAAAGGAAATCAAAGAAGACTTAAATAAATGGAAAAATATTCCCTGTTCATGGATGGGAAGATTAAACATCATCAAGATGTCTATCCTACCCAAACTAATCTACAGATTTAATGCAATCCCAATAAAAGTCAACACTATATTTTTTAAGGAACTGGAAAAACTAACCACAAAATATATTTGGAGAGGTAAGAGGCCCCGAATTGCCAAAGATATATTGAAAAAGAAAAATGAAGTTGGAGGTATCACATTACCTGACTTTAAAACATACTACAAAGCTACAGTGATCAAAACTGCATGGTTTTGACACAAGGATAGACCTACTGACCAATGGAACCGGATTGAGAGTTCTGTTATAGATCCTCGCATATACAGTCATCTGATATTTGACAAGGCCACGAAACCCACTCAGCTGGGAGAGAGTGGCCTCTTTAACAAGTGGTGCTTGGAGAACTGGATATCCATATCCAAAAGAATGAGAGAAGAATACCATCTCACACCTTATACAAAAATCAACTCAAGATGGATCACAGATCTAAATATAAGAGCCAAAACCATAAAAACCTTGGAAGATAATGTAGGGAAGCATCTACAGGACCTTGTAATAGGAAATGGTTTCATGAATTTCACACCCAAAGCACGAGCAGCAAGAGAAAAAATTGATAAATGGGATCTCCTCAAAATTAAAAACTTCTGCACCTCTAAGGATGTTATTAAGAAAATAAAAAGGCAACCTACCCAATGGGAAAAAATATTCGGCAACCATGTATCTGATAGGAGCCTAATATCCTGCATATATAAAGAAATCCTTCACCTCGAAAATAAAAGGACAAACAACCCATATAAAAAATGGGCAAGTGACCTGAAAAGACACTTCTCCAAGGAAGAAATACAAATGGCTAAAAAACACATGAAAAAATGCTCAACATCACTTGCTATCAGGGAAATACAAATCAAAACTACAATGAGATACCATCTTACACCCATCAGAATGGCAGCTATTAAAAAAACAGGAGACACTAAATGTTGGAGAGGATGTGGAGGAATAGGAACACTCATCCACTGCTGGTGGGACTGCGGTATGGTCCAGCCACTGTGGAGGACAGTTTGGCAGTTCCTCAGAAAACTAGCAATAGATCTTCCGTATGATCCAGCAATTCCACAGCTGGGTATATACACAGAAGAACTGAAAACAAAAATACAAACAGATATATGCACACCAATGTTCATAGCGGCATTGTTCACCATTGCCAAAAGTTGGAATCAGACCCGGTGCCCATCAACACACGAATGGATAAGCAAAATGTGGTACAAACATACAATGGATTATTACTCAGCTGTAAGAAGGAACAAAGTGCTAACAGTTGGAATAACGTGGATGAATCTTGAAGACCTTATGTTGAGTGAAGCAAGCCAGGCAGTGAAGGATGAACAGTCTATGACCTCACTGATCTGAACTGAGGAAAGTGAGCAGTCTCTGAGAACCATTGTCTGAAAGATAGGTTAACAAAGAAGAGTAAGAGAAGAGCAGGCTTGGAGCCATCACCCATATGGACATAATCTATGGTAAAGGGATAGAGTGGGTTGCATGTTGGGGAATGGGACAGATAAGTGGTGGTGTTCCTGGGTTTGGTGGTGCAGCCCTGGGGGGTGGGTGGATTGGGAAGGGCTGGTTCAAATCCCCAGGGCATGTAACTGTGAATCTTGACATTCCATGGGTTGGGAGAGGGGGGTATCATGGGCCCTGGGGGGCTGGGAATGAGGGAACAGTCAAGAACTAATGGGTTGTTTGGTGGTCATGGGGAAGGTTTTTCATTACCTTACAGTGGTGGACACAGGACATGGTAAATATCATCAAAATAATTGAACTGTATCATCTAAATTGTAAACTATACTGTAAATCACTGAAAATGTTTTGTTGCTATATTTTGCTATCTGCATAACAGTTATAACAATGCTAACAACAAAAAAAAAAAAGAGTGGGGAGCTAATATGGGGAGGGGAAGGAGGGGTGGTTTGGTATCTGGGAGACTCCGGCACTCCGTGTGTGACTTTGCTGTGACCTAAAACTTCTTTGAAAATTAAATGAAAAATTGGGAGACAATGGGGATTGAGAGGAGGAAGGTGTCATGGCACACCAGACATCCGATAACACAGTGATAAAGGGAAGGAAAAAAGGGAAAAAAGAAAAGAGAAAGGAAAAAAAATGAATATATATATATATTTTTTAAAGGCATTTCCTTTGCTTTTTTGTCCATTTTTTGAATGTCCCAATCCACTAATTATATTTTATTTTGTTTTGTTCTTTGTTTGATTATTTGTTTTTTTCCTTCTCTCTTTTTTTTTTCCCCTGAGTTTCCTTATGTTTGTCTCTTGCATGTACGCTTATCACACTTGTTTCTTTTTTCTAGTAAGTGTATTTGATTATTTTATGGACTAAATGTTCATGGAGGATTTGGATCACAGAAGGGTTACAATGGGTACTGTGGGGGATTATTGGGGGGCGTTCGTGGGGATTGCTTCATCCGAATATACATGAAAATTATACAAAATCATTCAAAGGATTGGGGGATGGGGCATGGTCACGTAGGGTGGATAATCACACAATAAATGAGGGAATCTGAATTCCTAGCCTGGAAAGCTCTGTCACAGTCTCCAAGGGAGCAATAATTGTCCTCTGAGTGTAGGGACAGTGCCTGTCAAAATAGGACAATCCATTGATGTTTTTTTTCTTTTTTATTGATGACTACCCTTGTGAGTCTTTGCTCTTGTAAATGAGACTTAGCCTGCAGTTGTGGGGTGCCTAAGGGTTGCCACCTGAGAGCCTCCTTGTTGCTCACATGTGGCCTCTCTCTAAGCCAAACTCAGCCTATGATTGCATTACCTTCCCCCCAACGTGGGACATGACTCCCAGTGATGAGCCTCCCTGGCAACGAGGGATTAATACCAAGTGCCAACTGGCAGCTTTGCACAATGACAGTATCGTAGCCAATGAGGTTTATCCGAGGCACGATTATTGCTAATTGAAAACTTTTCCCAAGTGCCAACTGGCAACACAACTGGAAAAAGACCTTGAATAAAAGCGGGAAATGGTAAAGACAAATGAGTTCAAGTGGCTAAGAGACTTCAAAGAGAGTCGGGAGGTCATCCCAGAGGTAACTCTTACGCACACCTCAGTAGGAGCTCATAGAACATCTAAGTGCCTATCACCCCACTCAGTGGGGTTCCTGAGAGCTCCAGAGATACCCTGGTCCTATATAAGGGGGGATAGCCCCAGAGACTGATGCCTTATCAGTGGGTTCTATTTTGGAATCTGTGCTCCTGAGTGTGACAGAATTCGACTCAAATAAGTCCTCCCTGCACATGGTTCACCAGTCCCTTCTATTCAAACCTATATGCGATGCTGGAGTTTTTAGGTATACTTCCAGAGACTGGAGCCTCCCGCCTACCTATGTGCCAGGTGTGCATGAAATCTAGGTGGAGCTGCAACTCCTACCCTACAGCTCAATGGACTCATCCAAGTCACCTGGTGAGGAGACAATGATGGGAAATGGCCTTCCCAGGGAATGGAGAGGGCCTGCATCTGCAGGCAAGTTCATCCCACCCACCATATCCATGGGATATAAGCCCTCTCTCACTTGGAGTTGGAGTGGACATCACCATCCCAGTCCCCTCAGGATTGGGGAAAATCTATGGCCTAGAGTGGACTTGATGTATTCTCTTGTTCACATATGGTGATTCTAGCAATGCAAGAAATTATAACAATGAGGTGGAGCCAGTGGCCACTTGACACTTTTGCGGTAGGGAGGGGATGAGCAGTTGAAATACAGTGGCTTCTTTGGGAGTTGGAGGTTGTCCTGAGTACTGTTGTGGCAACGGATGTAGGCCATTTTAAATCAGCACACACCACTCAGAACTGAGTGGGAGAGTGTGGTCTACAGTGTGAACTGTGGTCTATGGTTGGTGGCAAGGCTCCAGGATGTGTAAGTTCATTGAGGGTGGTGGGCCACACTGTGGGAGATGTTTGTGTGGGATGTGATGGGAGGTGTGGGAGGTGGGCAACATGGGAATCCCAGTGGGTTCCGTGTAATATTTTGGGCAATCTAAGCACCTCTTAAAATATATGTATATATATATATATATATATACACAACATTTTTGTAAGCAAATACACATATATGCATATATTTTTATATATCATTTTGCAAATGTTTGTATATATTGTGAGAATTTTGATTTTTACCCATAATAAAAAAAAATTTAAAAAAAAGTGAATAGTAAAAGTTTTACTTCTTCCTTTCCTATTTGGGTACCTTTTATTTCTTTGTAGAGCCTAATTGCTTTAGCTAGAACTTCTAGAACAATATTGGATAATAGTGGTGACAGTGGGCATTCTTGTCTTTTTCCTTATCTCAGAGAGAAAGCTTTCACTCTTTACCATTGACCACAATGCTAGCTGTAGGTTTTTCTGATATACACTTTACCACATTGAGAAGGCATCCTTCTATTCTTATGTTTTGAGGTGTTTTTATCAAGAAATTGTGCTCTATTTTGTCAAATGCCTTTTCTGCATCAATCAAGAGGGTCATGAGTTTTATTTGTTTCTCTGAAATTATATAAAAGTAGTATATTTGTGTTTTTTTCAAAATTATATATAAGTAGAACAGTAGTATTGAGCACATGATTTCTGGACTTAACCAACCTTGTTTGAATCAGAGGGTTAATGGCATGACTATATTTTACATAATTACCTGTGCTTTTTTTCTCATCTAAATATCCAAATGATGATTTGTACATATATATTTGTACTTACAGTTAAAGATTTTTTTCAGTCATATATTGTGAACTACTTTTCAAAATCAATTGCTAGATTCACTTTTTTTAAAATTCCAAGTCATTCCTACAAACAAAAACAATTTGAAGTCATTTATGTTACTATGACCTTTGATTTCTCAACAGAGTTGAATGTTATGGGAATTAGGAATAACTCAAATGTGTCTGACTTCATCCTTATGGAATTGAAAGACTGGAGAGATTCAGGGGGTGTCCTCTTTATGTCATTTCTCCTCATATACCTGATTTCTATCTCTGGGAATGAAGGCATGATATTGATCATTTCCATGGATCTCTAGCTTCACAATCCAATGGACTTTTTCCTCAGTCACCTGTCATTCCTTGGCCTCTGTTACTCAATGGTCTTGTTGCCAGGTTTTCTCTAGTTTCTTGACCAAGCTACTAGAAATGAATTTCAAGAGCAAGCCAAGTTAGTTAGGCCAGTAATTTATTAAGGAAGGAAGGGAAGAGAAATGAGAGAAAATAACAAATTAAGGGTCCCAGGTAGAAGGAAAGGGGCTGAAAAATGATAAATAGGACTGATTTACAGACTTCAATTCCCCATTACAGATTAAAAATACCCAGGTTTTACTTGTGTGATGTTTCAGGTAGGGCGAAGATGGCAAGAGAATGGGGCAAAGGCAAGAACAGGGGCAGTTCTGATTTTGTGCTTGCCTTTTAAGCCATTAATATTTCTGCCATCTGTATTTTGTAAATACATATGGTTAAATATTAGAATGCAGTAATATCTCTTTTGTGTCTACCTGCTAATCATTTGAAATCCTACCATTCTGTGATGTATCAA
The DNA here is from genome assembly GCA_026826555.1 of Tolypeutes matacus. Classification (NCBI taxonomy): domain Eukaryota; kingdom Metazoa; phylum Chordata; class Mammalia; order Cingulata; family Chlamyphoridae; genus Tolypeutes; species Tolypeutes matacus. The sequence goes on along the minus strand of JAKSZT010054101.1, from coordinate 418,762 downwards.
AAAAATTCAGTAATTAGTATTTCATTGTTTAATTTCAGTATGATTTTTAAAATATTTCATTTCTTCTGATTTCTACAAGTTTATTATAGTATTTAGAAAGAAATATAAACTATTCAGTTAATTTATCTGTTCTTTTAAAAAATTAATAGATATAATGTATAAACCTAAGAAATAGATAATGAATCCAAAGATTTGACATCTCATAAATCTTAGTCAGATAGTCTGACAAAATTTCCATTAAAAAACTCCTCTATAATATCTGGAATTGCAGTTTTAATTTTCTTTTCTATTCAATATATATATGTTAAAGAAATTGCATTTTCTTTATTTTCTAATGGTGTCATTTTTATTTAAACTTTTACAATATTTATTTTATATATTTTGCATTCAAGTGATTTGTATTCTTTTAACCTAATATTAAGATTTTCTTTGTAGAATTATACCTGACTATTTTCAAAATTTTTTTGGAAAAATTAACATAATGTTCAAGCTTTGTTTTATGATGAAATGTTTAACAACCTTTCACCAGTTACTGTTCACTAATTTATTCAAATAATTAAAATTTGCATTATTTTCCTTTAAATCTTGAATTTTTAGGCATATGCTAACTTATATAATATCCATATATTGTATTATGAGTTATTTTTTCTCAGAACTCTATGTTGTCTAGTTTCTGTATTAATTGTATGCCTCTTTGTTTTCTTGAAATGAGAAATATCTTGTATAAGCTTTTATTTTTAATAATATAATTTTTTATTAATCCCTCATCTTGTACATGCACTGTCTTTCTTATATTTATAAGCTCTTTACTATTCTGGTTATTTTAATAACAATGATGGCCTTGCTTTCATTTCTGTGCATTGCTATTATTTTAAAAATGCATCCTCTTTGTTGGTGTTGACAATGATGGCCAACAGATTCTGTAATTGTGTAGACAATAATAAGTTCAGGGTATGCTCATATCTTTTTTTTTTTTCTGACCAAAATCAAGGTTGTATTTATCGCCACTGATTGACATGGGAACAGAATGTTTAAAGTCACCAGAATCCACAATGCAAAATGGGTAAAGAGTACAGAAATGAACAAAGCAAACAGCTGCAAAGGGCTGGCTCAAGGAATCCCAGGAGCCCAGCAAGGACTCAAACTGTGGATGCTCATAAAGAAAAAGGAGAGCTTACAGCTGGAGGTGGGGATGCCTGATGACTATGGAAACAAACCTGAACTGTGTGGGGTTCCCCAGGAAGAGCACTGAACAAACACCTGATGATGCCTTCACACAGGAAAGAAAGTATACAAAATAATTTTTTTTTGTACGCAACTATTAGACTCTCATCTAAGATTCTATATGTCTGGTATACAGATTCCAAGAACACAGCAGGATTGGCACAAGGGCCAACAGAAGCTGTCCTTGCTGCAACCCTATGCTCTGGCTCTATGCACATTGCTGGGGCTGGGGGTTGCTCCTGGAGCCAGAGCCCTCCAAGACCTCTGGGTGCTTGCATAGATTATATAGAGTTGCTACAGTTAAACTTCTGATTTTTCCAACTGATAGTAAGTGGGTTTTTTGTGACCATGTTAAACAAATAACCAGGGAGATGTCTAAAAACCATTTTTATAAAGTCTACCCAAGTTTGGAATTTAACACTGTGTTTATATTAAAAGACTACACTTGTTTCCTTTGTTGATGCTTTTAAAAACAAATAAATAAATTCTCTTACATTTCTGCATAATAGAATAAGGCAAAACCCAAAGCATTCTACATTATTATTATTTATCATTTCTATACATATCTTTAACTTCGGATCCAAGTATGGAGGTGGCTGGGGGGCCTGAGTGGAGCCTCACTGTGTGCTGGACAAACTGACCTTTTTTACCTCCATAAATAAGACAAAGAAACCCTGGGGCTCTTTAAGAGGGATTTGAGGCCTTCAACTGCAAATTCAGGCCAAAAAGCAAAAGCTTTTGTTTGTTTGTTTGTTTTTTCTTTAAAATATCTAAAGATCACAAAATTTAAAAAAATACAAATCTATTAAAAATCCTTATTAAATTTAGGAATACGATGTACAAACTTCTGTTTTCTTTTTTCCCCAACCACCTGTTCTCTGTCTCAGAAAACAAGAGATCGCCTCCAGAAAAGCTGTCTGTCAAATTTCCCGTGCACATGGGAAAGCGCCCCAGTACTGAAGAGGTGTGCTTAACTTCTACAAACTTACCTTACAAAAACTCACAACAAAGCATCTGTCATACGGTCTGTACAGGGCTTCCAGGCCATACCCAGGGCCCGGGTACTACTGCTCCTCTACATCCGGGAAACTGCACCCTGTGAAGCCCCCGCGTGCCTTGGCCACGAAGGGGCGAAATACTCTGCGGGGCCGCCATGGGAGGCCCACCGGCAGGTAACAGTTGGGGCTATGCTCCCGGCGGGGCGGAGCGGTGTGGAGCAGAGTGGGACCTGGCCAGCAGCTGCAAGGGTAGTGCGGTGGCCAATGGCCCGAGGGGTGGGAACAGCACCGAGCTGGGCGGGGTCCCAGCGTGGGTCTCCGGGACGGTGCGTTGCCTTCCGTCAGCGATTGGACCAGAGCTCGAGTGACTCCTGGTCGCCGTAGGCGCGCTTGGGCTGCTGGAAAAGGGGGTCGCGGCGGAGCTGGCGGGGCAGGGTGGCGCGTGGGGGCTCCCATGCGAAGCCCAGCGGCATGCCTGGGAGCTCGCGTTCCATCCGAGGCCCGAGGCCGAAAGGTCGCTCCGGAAAGGCCCCGGTAGCGTGGGATCAGGGTCCTCCCGCGCTTCTCCTTGACCTTCAGGGCCACCTGGAGCGACTGGCGCTTGGGTTCTGGACCTAGCAGGTACAGGCCGCCCCCTGCGGCCGCTGTTTCCCAGCTTCCTTGGCCGGCAAGGGGCTCTCCTAGATGCGGGGTTTGGTGGCCGGCCGCTCCCTGTGGCAGCCGCGGAGCAGGAGGCTGCTGACCTGGTGGACTATGGCGAGGACGGACCAGGCAAGGCCGGCTTGGTAGGAGCGGCTTCTCCAGGATGTCCCTCTCTCTGTCCTCCTTGCCTTTGTCCTGCTCTGGTCCTGATTGGTCAGAGCAGAGATATTTCTGGGTCCTTGGGCTTGGGCCATGGTGGTGATGTGGGGAAAAAAGGTGGAGCCGGGAGGAAGGGGTTCCAAGTCTCGTGGGGGCTGGACAGGCCTTTCAACAAGGCTGTTCCTTGTGGATGAAGACGCTGCCTCCCCCCCGACCCGTGTCAGCTCATGGGTGCCCCTGCCTCTGAAGGCATTGCTCCCAGGTTCCCGAGGCCCCCAAAGATGCTCGACCTACCGAAATGGTCTTCTAGGTGGCTGGTGGGCAGGAAGTTGCTGTGATTGGCTGTGGGTCCGAATGGGTGGGTGACAGGATGGTCGGCACCTCTGCTGGAGAAGAGGGGCCAGGCGAGATCCTGTGGGTAGCGGAATACGGGAAACACACCCGGGGTGGGGGTCAAGCTGAACAGGTCCAGCTTTGTGCTCACCTCCAGCTTATGGGGTCTAGCTGCAACTGCTTGACCTGCTGGTGGTGGTTCTGCCAAGCCATCCGCACATGGACCGTGCACCACTTCCCTGGTTTCTTGGCTGCCATCCTGTATCAATCTTGCACCTCAGGAGCTTTCTGGAGCCTGGTGTGAAAGGCACAAGGTGACCTGTCAATTGAATTGGGTTTGACATCTTGGGCTGGAACCCAAAGGGGCCTGGGTATGGGAGCAGGCCGGCCATCCATGGAAATGCGGTAAGGTAGGGTAGGAAGAAGTTGGAATGTCAGATGTAGGGGCTTTCCAGCTTGGGAGCATACTGGTCACAGGGTGGTGGTGCGGCCAGCAGCTAGAGCAGCGTTGGGGACAGCCCCGAAGGGAAAGGGACGAATGTGTGTTGGTGTGTGTGCTGGTGCTGGTGGAACTCCACTCGCAGCAGAGCTGGGCCCAGCAAGGCTGCTAGCAGCTCTGGGCTCTGGACCAGAAAAGGCTGTTGAGCCATTGCCTGAGTAGCTCGAGATCAGTCTGAATTCCCAAGGGTGGCTGGCATTACCTAACTGGTTGGTGGAAGGAGACCCACATGTTGACATCAGCTGGGTTTCCTGGGAAGAGTGGGTTGTTGGTGGGGAGCGCAGGGGCAGGGGCAAGTGCGGGGAGTGGGATCTGTGAACATGGCAGCCATATGGGCCTCGGCTTGGGCCTGGGACCAGAGTTCAAAGTGCGAGGTAGGGCCTAGAGCAGGGCAAGGCCAGCACGGGTCAGGTCCTGTTAGGCGACTGGGCCGTGTGCTTCCAGAGGCCCAAGCTGGCACTACTGTGCCTACTGAGTCCCCGCAGGCCTTTGTGCGTGAGCTGGCCTTGGACCAGGAAGGCGCCAAGTGAGAGAGGCACATGGGTTGTGAGCGGGACCCTGGGGGAGCGTGGGCATAAGCTGCCTGGTGGCATGGTGCAGGGTGGGGGCTTTCTTCTTCACCAGGGGGCTGGCCTGGGTGCCTGGCGGTATGCCCAAGGAGGGCACGACAGTGGCAGTGGTGGTGGCCGCGGGTGCGCCCACGGGGCTGGGGCAGGGTCAGCAGGAAGGATGCCTCAGTGCTCAGCTCGCAGCTCAGCTCCAACCCCAAGAGCTTGGGCATGGCCGGAGCCTGGGCCTCCCACCTCACGCCTGCCGCGGGACCTTTACCCTCTGCCGGGGCAAAGAGTTTCTCTGGGCCCAGAGATGCTGCGCAGGCCGGCTGCCCCACACTTCGCAGGCTACTGCCACTAGTCCCGGAGCAGGAAGTGCAGTTTGGGGCCCTGGCAGCCCCAGAACTCTCAGGACAGGGTGGCTGCAGGCTCCTCCCAGCACGCGGTCCTCACTGTGCCTCCCCTGGGGACTCCTGGCTGTCTCCCCCAGCCACCTTCGGGGCATGAGTCCTTAAGTCTTAATTAAATACAGAATATCCTATCCTTTCATATTTTAGAAAGCCTATGTTGTTGTTAAATAGATATAATATAAACTTTGGAAAATATAAAAATCCTAGGCCATTTTCAGGTACATGTTATCCCTATGTGAAATACATAGAGATAACATGTTGCATATTACACATTGCATATATTTTACGTAAATTTTGGTCTGAGGTATTTTTAAGACTAATTCATAGTGGTATGTCAAAATTATATGTATTGTAAAATTTGGACTCAAATAATATTAAATAAAACTCTGGAATAAAGCATGACAAAATATGAACATTAGTTCTTATTTGTAGATGATATTATATAATTTGAAAAATGGGTTATATTTACTGAGTACCTACTGGGTGCTAGACTATTAGTAAAGGGACTTTAGGTATATAATTAACATAGATTACCTTCTCAAGATAACTTTCAGGTAGGTTCTTGAAAAATCTCCTACTTATTAAGGAAAATGGAAGCCATTCTCCTACATGTTCAGGAAAGTCTTAAGAATAATCTGATTTTTTCTATGTCACACACCTCACAACAAGCTCATCACCATATTATATTGCTTCTCTGTACAGAATATATTTGGACTGTGATTATTTCTCAACACCTCCTCTGCTACCATCCTCGCCAAAAGACCCATCATCTCCATCTTTAAATTATAGTTGAAGCGTTCTAGATTGCTTCCCTCTTTACTGCCTTATCCCTCCTGAGTCTAATCTGAATGTATGGCTAGACTATTACTCTTAAATGTAATTTGCATCATGTCAACTTGCTTCATAATACCTACATGACTACCAAAATGGACAAAAATTGAAACATTATAAGAGCCTCCAGAGCCAACCAGATTTTGCTTCTATTCCTCAATTTTCTGAATGCATCTTTCATCTTTGTTTCTGTCATTCTCTCTTTGGTGTGGACACACTGACCTCCTCATACTTCTCCTTCCCTCTACTCATTCGTTCTGATGATGGCCAGGCATTTTCCATTTTTTAATCTTCCTGAGATTTACTTTGCCCAGATAATTGCATTTTATCTCATTCTCTTCCTCATAAGACCATGCATCACCACACTATTTAAAACCACATCTGCTCCTTCCCTCGTACTTGCTGAATTTGTTTTTCATAACAGTAAATCCAAATAATATTTTATATTTTGTTTGTTCCTTTTGTTTCCTCTCTGTTTTCCTCTACTATGAGAGCTCTCTGAGAACAAGATTATTGCCAATTAGGTTCATTCCTGTATCTCCATGACCTAGAAGAATGCCCCAACAAATATGCTTGAATGGCTGGATTTTGCAGAAGATAGAACTGGGGCACAGAGAGATGAAGAACTTGATCATGGTTAGTCAATAGGTGAGAGGATAAACTCACGTTTGAACCCAGATAGACTGATTAGAGTTCATGTTCTTCATCACCAGTCTATGGTATGACTGTTTTTCTAAAAAAGTATAATATCATTGTCAGAGTTGAAATATAATCCATTTCTTTGTTATATTTTTCAAAAAATAATTAAAAAAACCATAATTCTTAGAGGTGTATATTGCTGGCAGACATTCTATACAGAAGCTGAGAGAAGACAATATGACTTTGGAAATACCAGCTAAATCTTTTCAAACATACATATATCTCCTATTTACAGAGAAAAGGAAATTTGTAATGGAAAAAATGATATATCACATGATTTGATATGGATAGAGACAGAACCTGTATTATTCTGGTAAAGGATGTCCTGGCATAAGAAAGCGTTTCAGCATTGATATAAAGGCAGTGGCCACCAGACGTTTTGAGGGGAGGCAGAGGGAAGAATAGATATAACATGGGGCAGTTTGGGGTATTTGAATTGTTCTGCATAATATTGCAATAATGCATACAAGCCTTTATACATTTTGTCAAAACCTATAAAATTGTGAAGTACAAATTGTAAACAATAATGTTAACTATCGACCATGGTTAGTAGCAATGCTTCAATATGTGTTTATTAATTGTAACAAATGTACCACACTAATGAAAGATGTTGTTAATGTGGGAAAGTGGGAGAAAGGGAAGGGATGGGGTATAGGGAAATCCCCAATATTTTCAATGTAACATTTATGTAACCTAAATCTTCTTTGCAAAATAAATAGAAAAAAAAATGGTTTCAGAAACAGAGTGGCTCAACCATCAGGGAAATATCATCCTTAGGTGCAACAATGCAGACTTTGTCTTACTAGGGTTTGTGGTAGCTCATTTTCATGAGTTAGTCCTGGTCCCCAAGTTTTTCTGTGTTGTTACTTTATCATCTCGCAATGTATTGTCCTGTCTCCATTTCTGTAGAGGTTTCACCTAGCACTCTGTCAACATTCCACAGTCTGGGGGAAACATGAGTTTTTCACATTAGGAAAATAATTTTTTTTCAATGTAAAAATTTTTTTTTTTTTTTTTTAGGAATAATTCAATTCCTTAAATAGGTACAGACCTTTCAGGTAACTTATGTTTCTCTTGTGAACATCTTTAAAAACTGTATATTTCATCTAATTAATGAAATTTAGCAGCCATAGGATATTTACAAAATTTTATTACTCTCCTTTTAATATTTGTGGGGACTGCAGTGTTAGCCCTTCTTCATTCCTTACATTGGCAATTTTGTCTTATCCTTTTACAGTGGTTGCCCTAGGGATGATTAATCTTGGAATAGTAGAGAAGCAATTCATCTTTCCCACTCTTTCTTATGTTTTTGTGGTAAATTTTAACTTTATAAGTGACTCAAGCCTCAAATGAACCAATGTAATTTTCCTGTAGAAAATAATTTTAAAGCAATAACATTTTTAAAAATCCAGTAGTTGTTCATTGAGGGTGGTGGGCCACATTTGTGGGAGATGTTTGTGTGGGATGTGGTGGGAGGTGTGGGAGGTGGGCAACATGAGAATCCCAGTGGGTTCCGTGTAATATTTAGGGTAATCTAAGCACCTCTTAAAATATATGTATATATATATATATATATATATATATATATATATATATATATATAACATTTTTGAAAGCAAATACACATATATGCATATATACTTATATATCATTTTGCAAATGTTTTTATGTATTGTGAGAATTTTGATTTTTACCCACAATAAAAATAAATTTTAAAAAAATCCAGTATTTGATATAGTTATTTTCAGTTTTATATATAGGTTATTATTTCTTTGAGTAGACCCAAAGTTCCTTCTGTTTTCATTCTCTTTATACCTGGAAAATTCTTGAAGCACAAATCTGGTGGATTTATATTTTTCTGTATGTTTGTGTGTTAATGTTCCTGGAAAAGATTTAATTTTGTATTTATATTTCAAAGATATTTAAATTAGTATTGAATCTTATAATGACGGATATCTTTCAGTATTTGAAACATGACTCCCCATTTTGTTCTGTCTTGCATCTGTTTTGATAATGTCTGTTACAAATCTCATGGGTTGTTTTCAGAATGTGATATGTACTATCCTCTGACTTTCATCATTATTTTCCACTTTTCTTTGTTTTACAGTTGTGAGATCCAAGAGGTGATATGTGTTTCATTTGATGGTTGATTTGCTATTTTTTTCACCTTCCTAGGCATTTTTAGCAACCATTGTCCTGAGGTTCAATGTCTTTCCTTATATTCAGAAATGTTATGGTGATTATCTTCTTAAATATTTCTTCTGATGCACTCCCTTTCTTTTCTTACATAGTACACTAAATGTATGTATTTGAAACAGTATGATATTGTACCACAATTCTAAGATAGTTCTTAGTCAATGTTTTATTTTTTCTTTAATATTTTGTCTGTTTGTTATTTCCTATTGGCTTATCATCAAGTTCATGATTACATCCTCATCTTTAATGAACATATTGAATTCTTGTTGATAGAATATTTTTCTCTTATGTTGTGTGTTTGCTTTTTAAAAGTTATATTTCTAGCAATTAATTATACAGTACCTTATAGATTCCATCCTTATGGAGCAATTTCTCATTATGCATTAATGATGTTTATCCTCTCAGATAGATCTTCTAACCTCATATTTGTTAATGCTTTTTAGCTAAAGACCCAGGAATAGCTATGGTGTGGGACTTTATATTATTACTTATTGCAGTGAGGAAGAGCACATACCATGTGAAAACATGCAGTTTCTAATTAAGAGGGTTTTAGAAAGATCATATTAAAGGATTTCAGCTTTGGTTGGGTAACCAGCAAGAGGATATAAGGAAGCAAAAATAAGGAAGGTGAAAAAAAAAACACTTGGTATTCATTTGAGATTACCAGAAAGATGAGGTTGTAATAAGCTAAGAAATCATATTCCACAGAGGGACAAGCTGCTATAAGAGGGGAGGGGATGGAACTGAAGGCTGTCATGCTTGTCTTGGTGAATTGCCTCTTTATTAACCTATAATGACCTTCTTCACCCCTTACAGAAGTTTTGCATTAGAAATCTATTTTGTCTGATTTTAGTATCACTACTCTAACTCTTTACTGGTTACTATTTGCATGGAAAACCTTTTTCTAAACTTTCACTTTTAACTTGGTTGTGTCCTTATGTCTGAGTTGGGTCTCTTGTAGACAACATATAGATGGCTCATAAATTTTTTTTGTCCATTCTATCAGTCTGTCTTTTGATTGCAGAGTTCAAGCCACTAATATTCAACGTTTTTACTGTAAAGACATTACTTACTTCATCCATTTGGTCCTTTGACTCTCTGTTGTCATCTCATCCTATTGTCTGTCTTCTTATCCTATGGTTTACCTTTTTTAGCAATCTTCATTTCTAAACTATTCTCAAGATCTCTCACTTTTTCCCTTTCATGCTGCAGCACTCACTTTAATATCTCTTGTAATTCTTGTCTTTTGGAAACCTATCTTATCAGTTTTTGGTTGTCTGTGATGACTTTTAACTCCCCTTCATTTTTTTTAAACTTACTTTTATTTATTCATTTATCTCCATTCGCTTCTTGTGCTCACTGTGGTCATTGCCTTTGCATTTTTTCTGTGTCTTCTTGTCTCCCTTTGTTGTGTCATCTTGCTGTACCAGTTCACCACACCACAAAGACCATAAGCTCACCATACCACATGGCCATCAAGTCACCAAACCACACAGGCTGTCTTGCCTCCACCAAGAGGCACCAGAAAATGAACCTACAGCCTCCCATATGCTGAATGGGAGCCCAACCAATTGAGTCACAGCTGCTTCCCTCCCCTTCATTTCTGAAGGACAGTTTTGCAAAATTCAGATTTCTTGGCAGTTAGTTTTCTCTTTCACTACCTTAAATTCATCATACCATTTTCTTCTTTCATTCATAGTTTTTGATGAGAGCCTGGTACTTAATCTTATCAAGTTTCCCTTGTATATTTTGCTTTTCTTTTCTCTTGCTACTTTCAGAATCCACTCTTTACCTCTGATATTTATCATTCTCAATAGCAGGTTTCTTGGGGTAGGTATTTTCAGGTTTATTCTGTTTGGGGTGCAATATTCTTCATGGATATTGATATTTATGTCTTTCATGAAGGATGGTAAGTTTTCAGTCATTATCTCCTCACATATTCTTTCTGCCCCTTTTCCTTTCTCTTCTCCTTCTAGGACACCAATAATGCAAATGTTTGTGCATTTCATGTTGTCATTCAATTTCCTGAGACCTTGTTCCATTTTTCCATTAGCTTCACTTTCTGTTCTGTCTATCCCTGTAAAGTTGTTCTGTCTTCAAAATCACTATTTCTGTATTTGAGCAATTAAATTGTGCTCTTATGTGTCTCTATTTTTAATCTCATTCACCATGTCTTTTGTTCCCAAAAGGTGTGAAACTTTTTGTTGTAGCCTTTCAAATTGTTCTTTATCTCACTGAGTTTCTTCTTAATATCCTTTATTTCTTTAGTCATATTTTCTTTAAATCCTTTGATGTGATTTAGAAGAGTTGTGTGATTATTACTGATTAATTATCTTCAATCCTGTATCTCTTCAGGATATTTGGTTAACTCTTTTGGCTGGACCAACTCTTCCTGTTTTCTAGTATGGTTTGTAATTTGTTGCTGATGTCTAAGCATTAGAATGTCTTAGTGAATTTACTCTGATGGCTGATTTTTCTCTCGTCTATTTTTTGTAACAGATCTTTGATATCTGGTTCAACTTATTCTAAGTCTTTGAAATTGCCCAGCTTAAGTTATCAAAATCATGCCAGGGACTCACTAGTGAGGTGCAGAACGTCTCTCAGGGTTAAGATAGCAAGAGAACTGAGAACAGTTTTTGTCCCTGCAATTTCTAGACTGACCAGCAGATGGTACTAGTCTGTGCACCTTTCCACAGAGCTGTTTTAGTCTTTGCTTTCCTGTGTTTCAGTGCGGAGATTCAAAACTGTCACTGATGGCCAAATTCACTGATGAAAAGCACCCTGACTCCACATCCATTTTCCCTTAACAGGGAGAGAGGGGTCTGATCCCCTTTTGTTTGGCTGCATTGAGCCAGATGTTTTATGCCAGCTTAATATCTTGGAGGTGCAGGAGGGTATACCTTCCTGGACAACATGTCTGCTTGGTAATTTACATTTGTTCTTTCAGCCTTTGTGTCTCTCTGTCCTTCACCCTCCTAGGAGTTGTGTACCCCAAAGCAGGCCCCTTCAATAACTTTTGGATCTTTCTCCATTGTTTTTGTGAGAGCTTTGAGCTCTGCCTGTTAGTCTGATGTCATCTTCCCACAATTCCTTTGATTCCACGCTTTTTTTATATTTTTTTAGATAACATAGAAGAATATTTTTATAATGTGGGCCTAGAGAATGATTCCTTAACAAAATTGAAAAAAGAAAAGTTTGATAAATATGACTAAGAATTTCTGGTCATCAAAATTTACCAAAAAGAGGGAGGAATTTCCATTCATCGAAACATACCAAAAGGGGGGGGGTAAATGCAAGCCCCAAACTGGGAAAAATTATTAGCAACACATAAAACTGACCAAGGATTAGCATACAGAATGTATAAAGCACTCCTAATAATTAAAAAGAGTAATACACACACAAAAACCCAAAAACCACAGAAAAATCAATAAAAGATTTGAACAAGGTATTTCAAATTATACTGTTAGAATAGCCCATAAATATAAGAAAATATACTCATCCTGATTAGTCAGTAATAGAGAAATACAGACCAAAACCACAACAAAACACCATTTTTCAGCCACCAGATTAGCTAAAAATTAGGAAGTTAGAGGATAGCAAGGGTTGTTGAGGTTGTGAACAGGAACTCTTATACACTCTTGGTGGGAGTGAAAATTGTTACCAACCCTTTGTTTGGTATTACTCTAGACCCAGTAATTTTCATCCTGGCTGTGTACCCTGGAGACTCAGGATTCCTACATGAATGCAAGAATATTGATAGTGGAAAGGTTTGTAATAGCAAAAAACTGTTATTTCCCAAAAGTCCATCCACGTTGAATGGATAAATTTGAGACATTATATCCATACAATGCAACACTATATATCAATAAAAATGAACCCCATTATATACATCAAGGTGCATGAATCTTAAAAGCATCAGGTTGAACCAAAGAAGCAAGTCACAGAATACATTTACTATGATTTCATTCATATAAAGTTGGAAATAGCAAAACAAAACTATATCTGATATAGGGTTACACAGCTATGTGGTAAAACTACATAGAGAAATAATGGAATATTTCAAAATACAGGATACAATCTATGTGTGGTGGAGGTGGGGGGAAATGCCATCAGGGAGAGGCACTGGAACCAATACTACTAACCTAAACACTATAATGAGTGGTGGGTATGCAGAACTTCAGTTTAGTATAATTATTTAAATATTACATATATGTAGTGTTCACTTTTTTAGATGTTATATTGTATTTTATTGAAGTGAACTTCCAAAATTTTGTCAATGCTGATGTATGTTCTATAATTTCTCACTAAAATCTCAAGGAAATCCAAAAGACTGGTATGCAAAGTAGTTATTTTCTTCTTGAATCTTCTGAAACATACGAATTTGAATTAGCCTTCAGATTTTCTGGCCAAATAGATAGGTAAATAAGGGTATTCAGAATATGTTTCAACATTTATTATAAGTTTACAGTTATGACAGAAATATGTTCAACTTTCAGATACGGAATAAAAGACCCCCAGTAAGAAAATGCAACATGAGGCAAGTTACTTCTTAGTAAAAGATATATCACATCAATTTTTACACCAAATTCTTTTTTTTTTTAATTTTATTGTGGGTAAAAATCAAAATTTTCACAATACATACCAACATTTGCAAAATGATATATAAATATATATGCATATATGTGCATTTGCTTATAAAAATGTTATTTATATATATATATAAGAGGTGGTTAGATTACCCAAAATATTAAATGGAACCCACTGGGATTCCCATGTTGCCCACCTCCCACACCTCCCACCACATCCCACACAAACATCTCCCACAAGTGTGGCCCACCACCCTCAATGGACTTACACATCCTGGGGCCTTGCCACCAACCATAGACCACAGTTCACATCGTAGACCCCACTCTCTCCCACACAGTTCTGAGTGGTGTGTGCTGATTTAAAATGGCCTACATACATTGCCACAAAGGTACTCAGGACAACCTCCAAATCCCAAAAAGCCCCTGTATTTCAACTGATCATCCCCTTCCTGCCCCAAAAGTTTTAAGGGGTCACTGGCTTCACCTCATTGTTATAATTTCTTCCATTGCTAGAATCACCATATGTGAACAACAGAATACCATCAAGTCCACTCTAGTCCATAGTTCTTCCACTAATCCTGAGGGAACTGGGATGGTGATGTCCACTCCACCTCCAAGTGAGAGAGGGCTTATATCCCATGGATTTGGTGATTACACCAAATTCTTAAGAGCATTTGAAAAACATTTGAATCTTCTAATTGCCAGTGTAATCATGTGATAGAAGATATAGACAACTAATAAAACTTTAAAAAATCTCAAACTATTCTACTTCCTAAACTAAGAAATTATTGTTTTTGCTTGGAAAATGTGTTTCATTTTTCATCTCAAGTTTACTTTAAATCCATGCTCATCCATCCCCGCTCATGGATGGGTTGTAACCCAGGCCTGCACGTGGCAGCCACATTTGTTAGACCTAATCGTGAGGCTCCAGCTCTCTCCACAGTGCTCAGCTAGCATGGTGCATGTTGGTATGGAGCAATGCCCCACAGGCGCAGGAGCATAAGGAGCCTCATGCCTCCATTGCAGGAAATCACAAAGTTCGCTGATGGACACTAGTTACAATCCGAGCCTTTGTTACTGTGTAGAGATTTGCAAAGGGATCCTTGATGTTGACAGTTTCATCTCTAATGCCCTCCTCTGCTACTTCAGAAGGCTGTGTTTATATTTAGGGCAGTGGCTGAAGTGGTGGACTGGCTACCTGCAGAAAAATTTCAGAAGAAAACTTACTGTGGAAGCGGAAGTTGATTTTCTCAATTACTGTGAAGAGGATGGAAAGAAGAGATGCCTTATGCCAAGCTGATGAGGAAAGTTTATAAGAACTGTTTTGGTGGCATCATATTAAATGTGTTCAACAAGTAAAAAAAATAACTATGATGCACTGAGATTGATGAGGAAAGTGTTGCAGCTCTGCTCTGTTTCTCCCCCTTTGCAAAATTGACAGCTTTAGAAAGATAACAGCCCCTCCTCCCTTTCTCCCATGGAATCCACAACTTAGGGAAATAAGCACCCTACTCCCCCTTCTCTGTGGAATCCATAAAGTTAATGACTCTATTCCTCTCCTCCCTGAGGCCCTCTGCTTTCAGAGGATAAACTAAACTTACAGCTTTGCTTCTGTAACTCCCGCCTGCCTGCTTAATTCAGGAATTTGCCCACTTGCCCAGCAACCCACTAGCCAATAAACAGAAACCTTTATAACCCCATGAAAGCCAATGCCTGGGGCTCAGAATTTAGAGACTTAACTTTCCTCTGGGCATGAGCATAATAAACTTTGTTTTTCTGCTACTCGAGTGCTGCTTGGGTTTTCTCATCATCTAAGTTTCATTTCTGCTGCAACATTTGGTTCCCTGATCAGGAAACCCAACAGAGCAGGCCCATTTTGCTGTTGATGACCTCTGGGCAAATGAGGTAGGCATCACCCATCCTCTTAATGGAACCTTCTTTGGAGGTGCTCCCTGTGGGCCACATCCTCTCACTCTGGCCTAACTCAGTGAGGAGTCAGATGGAACAGTATCAGAAGAAACTGGAAAGGTAAGGCCCAGGTGCCAAGTCCTCAGTCAGACCCATTTCTTGATGGAAAGGGAGACTGATCATGTGCTGAAGTCTCAAATATCGAGATCCCAAGATAGCGCAGACCCTGCAGGAGGGACTGCATAATCTCTGAGTGATTGTGTGTGTGAATGAGGATGACAGAGGCTTACCTCTGTTATTGCAGTCTCTGACTCCGCAGCCTGTGCTATGGAGCCTGAGTGGGCCCTAACCTGTTTTCTGTGGCTATATCATACAGTATATCAGCCCACCAAACTCTGCATGGGTGCCTTAACTAAGATGAGCTAACTTCTCTTGAGAGACACAGACAGGCAGGCATCTGAGTGTCCCCAGAAAAGGCAACCCCTTTCTTTGTCTGTCTTGCACCTTGACTAAAAGGAGTGGACTTATCACTGTTAATCTCTGTGGGAAGGACTGTGTAACTTCTGAGCAACTGTGTGTGTGTGTGTGTGAGTATGAGAGAGGCTTTCCTCTGTTATTCCAGTCTGTGACTCCACAGCCTGTGCTACAGAGCCTGAATGGGCCCTAACCTGTTTTCTATGGCTATGTCAAATGGCATAACGGCCCACACCGGATTCTGCCCAGGCACCTTAGCTAAGACGAACCAAAGTTCTCACAAGAGACATAGACAGGTGGGTATCTCAGTGGCCTTTAAAGAAGCAACCCCTTCCTTTGTCTATCTTATACCACTGACAGGGTATGGGTTCATCACAGTCAAAATTTACTGTTTTAAACTGCATGCTTAAGAATTTCAAAAGGGCTTTTCCAGAGATTATGGCATCAGATGAACCCTGGCACCCTCTGAATCTTATGTGAAGTACATTGGCCAACTTTTATCATTGACAGGCCCTCAGAAGAGACCTTGGATATAGCCAGGGTCCACACAGTGTGTCTGGATATCATGGGAACTCCAAGCCACCACAATCAGTTTCCCTACATTGACTCTTGGTTAGAAATAGCCCAGAATCTGCACCCTTTGTTTCAATTGTGTGTTGGAAAAAAGGGATAGAGCAGTGTCTTGATTGTACAGGGACTGGAGCCCCAGAAGCCAGTCATTCATCAGGGGTCTTTGGAAGGGGCCCCTCACCCTCCTACTACTGCCATATGCTTCAGCCACTCTAGCCTCTCCACCTATCATGGGAGTGCAGGCAGATCTCCCTGAAATACCCCCACCATCAGTCCCTTCAGGACCATAGGCCCCCTCTGCAGAAAGCCCCATATCCCCAGGAGCAAGGAGGCTCCAGTCAACACAACCTGTGTTGCAGATGCTACTCTGCAAGGCAGAGGGTCCAGCCCAGATCAGTGAGGATGGAACTATCCATCCCTGGAGACCTGTTTTATAATATCAGCCCTTAACAACTACAGAGCTCTTAAACTGGAAGAACCACACCCCTTCCTCCTCAGAAAAGACCCAAGTCCTTATTGATCTCATGGAATCCATTTTCCCTACCCATCGCCTCACTTGGGATGACTGCTGCCAACTCCTCGTGACTTTATTTAATACAGAGGAGAACATGGAGAGATGATGGATTCTGATGAAAGCCTGAAAGTGGCTGCAGAAACAGGCACCTACTGGTGTTTTAAACCAGGAAGATTGGGCATGAGAGGCCACACCAGAAGCCCAACCCAACTGAGACCTCAACACATCAGGGATGGGCTGCACTCCAGCAATATTAGGAAATGCTACTTTGAAGGGTCCAAGAAGGGGCAAAATGACCCACAAACATGAAAAAGATGACTTTAGTTACTCAAAAGCCCAAAGAATCTCCAAGTGATTTCCATGAATGACTGCAAGCCTTCAGAATCTACAACCCTTTTGACCAAGAAGATCTGGAAAACCAGAGAATGGTGAATGCTGCCTTTGTTGCACAGGCAGCAATGGACATTAAAAGAAAGCTCCAAAAATTAGAAGGGTTTGTAGGGATAAACATCTCTCAACCCCTTGAGGTCGCCAAGTATTTATCAATCCAGACAAAGCCACCGAACGAGAGGCCAAGAAGCAAATAAAACATCAAGCCTCCATGTTGGCAGCAGCCTTGGGATATCATGATCCCACCAGACAAGAAAGGCCACCTCAAAAAAGGGGAACAAGTACCAAAAGGGTGCCTCTGGCCAGAGACCAATGTGCCCACTGCAAAGAAAGTGGACACTAGAAAAATGAATGCCCCCCCCCCAAGTTAGGCACATAGAGGGGAATATCTCACAAGGGAAATACTGACCTGAGCCCCAAGACTATCTGATCAGGCTGGAGGGGCTCAACCCCAAATAGGGGTGAAGGAGTTCACTGGAACTTGTCCCCCTTAACCCCTGGTCAAACCACAAGTCAAAGGCCAGGCAATGACTTTCATGCTGGACACTGGCAAGGAATATTCTGTGGTCACATCCCCCATCACCCTCATTAGTGGAAAAACTGCTAATATCATATGAGCAACTGGGGACCAGTCAAGCCACTGGTCATTTTGCCAGTCGAGAACTTGTCAGCTTGGTGGCCATGAAATGATTCATGAATTTCTGTACCTTCCTGAATGTCCGGTTCCCCTACTTGGTAGGGACCTCTTAACCAACCTGGGAGCCCAGATTACCTTCAAACCTGAAAGGCCAAGCTTAAGCCTCAGGACCTGCTCACTCTCCTCATCACCATACCCCGAAGTGAGGAATGGAGACTTCATGTGGAAGAAAATTCAAGTCATAATCTGAAAAAACTGCTGGAACTTTCCCCCCAGGTTTGGGCAGAAACAAACCACCAGGAATGGCACAGAAACATGCACCATCATCAACCTGAAGCCTGGAGTGGTCCGGGTCTGGCAGAGACAGTATCCGATCGCCCATGAAGCACAATTGGGCATGGTCGGACACATAAATCACCTTAAGAAAGAGGGAGTCCTGATCAAGTGCCAGTCACCCTGGAACACCCTTATTACCAGTAAAGAAGACAAAACAGGTTATCAACCAGTCAGGATCTACGAACCATCAACAATACCACACTCACCTTATATCAGGTTGTTCCCAACCCATACACTTTGCTGGGACAGCTGCCACCTGAAGCCAACTGGCTCACTTGCTTGGACCTGAAATGTGCCTTCTTTTGCCTGTGGCTGCTCCCCACCCCCTGAGCCAGCCTCTGTTTGCCTTTGAATGGGAAGATCTCAGAGCCTGGCATAAAACTCAACTAACCTGAACTCGGCTCCCACAAGCCTCCAAAAACTCCCCTGCCCTTTTTGGGGAAGACTTGGCAGCAAATCTGGACACCTACTCCCAGGAATAGTGCAGGTGTGCCTTTTTATAATATATGGATGACTTCCTACTTGCCAGTGAGATGGAGATGACTGCTGGAAAGGAACCCAGACTATCTTGCAATTTCTGGCACAAAGTGGATACAAAGTGTCTTGGAGGAAAGCCCAAATATGTAAACAGCAGGCCAAGTACCTGGGGTTTAGCATCACACAGGGCACCGGATGCTCGGACCAGAATGAAAGAATATGATCTGCACCATCCCTACCCCCACCACAAAAAAGAAAACTTCGTGAGTTCCTCTGGGTTGCAGGGTTCTATTGCATCTGGATTCCCATGTTTGAAGTGATGGCCAAACCTCTTTATGAAGTTCTGATGGGTCCAGACAAAGTATCTCTTGCCTGGGGAGAAGCTCAACAGAAGGCCTTTCAAAACATCAAAAGACAATTTGGCCGAGACCCTGCCTTGGGGCTCCCAGATGTAACTCAAAACTTTAACCTGTTCATGCATGAAAAGAACAAAGGTGCACTGGGGGTCCTCACACAAACCGTCACCCCCTGGTAGAGGCCCATCACTTACCTGTCCAAGCAGCTGGACTCCATGGCTGCAGGGTGGCCTCCCTAACTGAAAGCCCTGGCAGCAACTGCAACCCTTTTCAAACATGCCAGCAAATTAACCCTCTAACAGGCTATTCGTGTTATGGTGCCACACGCAGTCACTGCTCTAATAAACTCACATGGACACTGGTGGATATTTAATCCCCGGCTCTCACATTACCAAGGTTTACTTTGTGAAAACCCCAGAGTGACAATAGAAACAGTGCACAGTCTAAACCCTGCCACATTCTCACTGGATGAGGAAGGTATTCTTGAGCATGATTGTGTTGAAGAGATCGAGGAAGTTTACATCATTCTCCCCAACCTCCAAGACAAACCACTCCCTTCCCTGGATCTGACACTATTTACAGATGGGAGCAGTCAGGGAAAAGCTTGCTGGATATGCAGTCACCAATAACAAATGGGTGGTGAAAGCAGTATCTCTACCCCAAGGATGGACTGTGCAATGAGCAGAACTCTGGGCACTTGTCCAAATCCTGTAGCCAGCTGCCAGGTAAGCAGTGAACATTTACACTGACTCTAAATATGCATTCACTACAATTCATATCCAAGGGGCAATTTATAAAGAAAGGGGTCTCCTAACTTCAGGAGAAAAAGAAATTTAAAAAAGGGAAGAAATCTTTCAACTATTAAAAGCAATCTGGACACCAGTCAGAGTCACCATCATCCACTGCCAGGGACATCAAAAAGGAATGGATATGGTCACTCAAGGAAACAGGCTAGCCAACAAAGCAGCTTGGCAAGTGGCTGAAGGCACTCATGGAATACGTGTCCCAGAATCAACACCACAGCTGACCCACTTAGAAAAAAAACTAATCAACTAAGCTATACCTGGGAAGAAGAGGAATGGGCCAATAGAGAAGGGGGAAGCAGAACTCCCAAAGGACCTTGGCTTCTCCTGGATAACTGGATTTTCATCCTGAAAGGAGCAGCACATTCCCTCATCCAGCAGCACTAACAACTCACCCACCTAGGGAAAACTGCATTGGAAGCCTTACTCAGGAGATACTACTACATAGCCCAACTATCTTCCCTCTGTTCCACCATCAACAGCCAGTGCCAAGTTTGTGCCAAAAACAACCCTCTGCAAGGCCCCTGAGGTCCAGCTGGTATCCAACACAAAGGGACACCCCCTGTTGAAGATCTCACAGTAGAATTCTCAGAAGTGAAACCAAGTCTGGGGTACAAATTCTTGCCAGTGATGACATGCACCTTTTCAGGCTCTGTTGAAGCTTTCTCCACTCACACCAAAAAGGCACGAGAAGTGACTAAGGCTTTACTTAGAAAAATCATTTCCTGACACAGGATGCCACTGTCTATTGGAAGTGACAATGGCCTGGACTTCATGGCTGCCAAAGTCCAAGCAGTGGAGAAAATATTAGGGATCAAGTGGAAACTCTATACCACTTACAGGCCCCAGAGTTCAGAGAAAGTTGAATTCATGAATTGAACCCTCAAAGCCACCCTAGCCAAATTCTGCCAAGAAACTGGTCTCCACTGGGTAGACATACTTCTTTAACCCTCCTCAATGTTAGGTCCACCCCAGGACCCACAGGCTATTCACCCTTTGAAATTCTATTTGGATGGCTACCACCAATTATCCAGGCCTTCAAAAGAATCCTCAAGCTTCTGGGGGAGGCTAGCCAAGATTCCATCCTCCAGCAGCTGGAGAAAACTCTAGCCCCAATACATAAGTCTGTCTTGTCCCAAAACTTCATCCCACTGGGACACCCGGTACACCTCCACCAGCCAGTTGACCTACTCTACATCAAAGACTAGAAAAAAGAACTCCTTCCTCCTTCCTGGGCAGACCCACATACTCTGATCCTTGTAAATCCTACTGTTCTTAAAGCCACTGGCATCATCCCTTGGATCCATCATTCCAGGGTCAAAAAGGCACACTCCGATAAAGAAAAAGACAGCTGGACAGCCCAACCAATACCGGGGCACCCCTTGAGAATATGAGTCACCCAGGATCCCCAAACACCAACCTCGTCAAATGCATGCTGAATGGACCCCTGCTCCTGGTGGATCCTGTGCTTATATGGTGTACTAGCCCTGGTATTCAGAATTGGACTTCCTGCTGTGGATCCTGAAGCCTGGACTATAGCAAAAAAAGCTTTAATTTTAATAGTTCATTGGTGCCTTGTCTTGCTTATCCTTTTCTTCCTTGCCCCCTCCCTAGGAGCCAATACCCTCCCTCCAAACCAATGGATGTTACAAATCAGCCAGACCTGGGGTAACCAACCTGTGCTGAATGGCTTGACCCCCTTTTTTAGGGGGGAGGACTTCAGGTTCTGTAGTGTTTGATGCTTGCAGAGAAATAAGAAATGATGTTACACTTGCCCCTGGGGGTGTGTGTTGAGGCCACATCTATAGCACCTATGGCAAGTACCTATGCTGAGGGCCCTCTGATGATGAGCACTTTTGCTGCTCTTGGGGACTAGTAGTCAGTACCATCTGGGTGGGAACCCTAACTTCCCCATATATCCTGCAGAAGGTTCACAGTCTGGCAAACTGTAAATTACCGACCTGTAATCCCATGAAACTCACCTTATTACACATAAGCACTGGATCAGAAAATACATTTTGTGTGTGTGTGTGTGTGTTTGTAAATAAAGTTTTTTTTAAACAAATCTATTTTATTGGTACATATTAACAAAGCATACAATTCATTCAATGTGTACAATAATAGTATTTGGTATAATCTCATAATTGTGCAGCACAAACAGGACTGAAACTAGGAATCAGAATATATGACCCAGCAGGGCCAGACCTTTGGGTCCTCATACTAGTCCAACTGATCCCAGTAACCCAACCCTGAGAGAAAGCCCTGGTTAAAAATATCAGTAAAGCTTCCCAGACCCTAAAAGCCAAAGTCAGAACAGCCCCCCTCAATGTCCTTTTGGACCAGGACCAAAATTTCCACCAACTCCTAAATAAATCCTGACCCGAAAAGGCTGCATCCTGCTGACTAGGTACTTCCTCAATTCTAACCATCTTCCCCGTACCTGTCACATGGAACATAAACCTTCTGACCCATGGCAGCTCCCTGGTGGGAACCAAGCCCCTCCCAGTCCATATAACTGAACCCCCAGGAAAACTGGCTAACTGTAAAAACATAACTACCAGCTCTCCTTCAACTGTCCTCCTTTTTGCAAAGGCAAACTGTGATACCTCCTGCCCACTCAATGAGACTAGCTGATGCCCCTCAAAATCTACCATCTGGATCTGTGGCACCAATGCCTAACAGTTCCTACCGCAGGATTGCCAGGGCATCTGTTACCTGGCTTGGCCAGTACCACATTTTCAGTGTATGGAGAATTGCCTGGAGAGAGCTCTCCTGAGCCAAATGAGCAATACGGGCAATTCCCTTACTCTAAAAACTAGGAGTAGCTGGAAGTGCAGCAGTAGCAGGGGCCTCACTCACAGTTGTTCAGAAGGGCATACAAATCATAGCACGAGAAACATCAAAAGACCTCAAAGAAATATCAGGGACACTCAATGGGTTACAAGATAGATAAACTCATTTGCAAAAGTAGATTCACAAAACAACCAAGGGTTAGACTTGCTCACAGCAGGTTCAGGGGGAATTTGTCAGGCCCTGGGGGAAAATGCTGTTTTTATGCAAATTCTTCAGGGATAGTTAAGGACAAGGTAGTTCTACTGCAAGAATAAGCCAAAGACCGTTTAAACCATACATACCAGGTATTTGCTAACAGGAACTACTTCCAGTATCTCCTTTCCTGGATTTTGCCATTCATGACAGTAATAGCCACAGTTTTCTTCCTCTTAACTTTTGATACCTTACACAGTACATCACTTCCTGCCTGAACACCTTAAAACACCAGGTAATGCTTCTTGTTAAGTATCAACCATTGGAGACTATAGAAAAATCACCATGTTAAGAGATGATGCCCCTAAAAAATTATTATAAGGGCAACAAAGGGGGAAATAATGAAGAAAATGCTGCATCTCTGCTCTGTTTCTCTCCCTTTGCAGAAACCAACAGCTTTAGAAAGATAAACACCCCTCCTCCCTTTCTTCCATGGAATCCACAACTTAGGGACAAAAGGAGGCTTGAAGTTTTATTCACTTCTTGGCTTCTCATTCAGCAGCTTCATTTTGATAGATGAATACTTTGTTGGTGACTTCCAGGAGTTCAGAGATATTCATCCCTGTGAACTCTTCTAATTTTTGGAGCTATCTTTTAATGTCTATTGTTGCCTGCACAACAAAGGTAGCATTCACCATCTTCTGGTTTTCCAGAGCTTCTGGGTGAAAAGGGGTGTAGATTCTGAAATACTCGCAAAGTCATTCATAGAAATCTCCTGGAGATTCATTGGGCTTTTGAGTAACTAAAGTCATCTTTGTCATGTTTGTGGGTTGTTTTGCCCCTTCCTGGACCCCTCAGAGGAGCACTTCCCAATATTTCTGGAGTGCAGCCCATCCCTGATCAGTGTTGCAGTCCCAGTTCTGTTCGGCTTCTGTTGCTGCCTCTAGTGCCCAATCTTCTGGGTTTAAGGGGCCTTCTCCTGCAGAATCCATCATCTCTCCTCCATTTTAAACAAAGTCAGGAGGAGTTGGTGGCAATCATCTTAAGTAGGAAGATGGGTTTGGAAAATAGTTTCCATGAGATCAATAGGGCCTGGGACTTTTCTGAGTAGGAGGAGGTATGGTGCTTCCAGTTTAAAAGGTCTGTAGCTGTGAAGTTCTGGTAGTATAATACAGTCCTCCCAGGACAGATGGGCCCATCATCGCTGATCTGGGCCAGACCCTGTGTTTAACAGAGGGGCATTTGTAAAGTGGGTTGTGCTGACTGGAGTCTCCTTGCTATTGGGGTTTCAAGGCTTTCCTCAGATGGGGTGATGTTCCTGGAGGGACTGTAGGTGCGAGTATTTCTGGGAGATCTGCCTGCACTTCCAGGCTCAGAGGAGAGACTGAAGATGAGGGTTTTTCTGGGAGATATGCCTGCACTTCCAGGCAAGGAGGAGAGGCTAGAGTGGTCAGAGCATGTGGTGGTAGTGGTGGGGGTGGTGTCCTCCTCCAAGTACCCTTGATGAATGACTGGCTTCTGGAGCACCATTCTCTGTAAAACCAAGGCCCTGCTCTGTCCCTTTTTTCCAATGCACAATCGAACCCAAGGAGGCAGAGTCTGGGCTATCTCTAACCAAAAGTCAATGTAGGAAAACTGATCGGGGAGGCCAGGAGTTCCTGTGATAACCAGCCACACTGCACAGATCCTGGCTATATCCAGGGTCCCTTCTGAGGGACAGTCAACATTAAAAGTGGGCCACACTTCTTCACATAAGGTTCAGAGGGTGCCAGAGTTCATCCCAATGCCAAAATCTCCAGAGAAACCCTTCTTGAAATTCTTGAGCATGTAGTTTAAGACAGTAGGTTTTGACTGTGATGAGCCCATACCCTGTATCAGTGGTGCAAGTCAGACAAGGGAAGGGGTTGCCTCTTTCAAGGCCACACAGATGCCCGACTGTTCATGTTTCTCACGAGAACTTCGGTTCATCTGGGCTAAGGCATCCGGGCAAAGTTCAGGTGAGCCATATGGTGTAGCCACAGAAAACAAGTTAGGTCCCACAGAGGCTCCGTAGCATAGGCAGTGGAGTCACAGACTGGTACGGCAGATGCAAGCCTCTGCTGTCCTCACTCACTCACAATCACTCAGAGGTTATGCAGTCCCTCCCACAGGGATCAACAGTGTTAAATCCACATCCTGAGTCGGTGGCACAAGACAGACAAAGGAATGGGATGCCTCTTCTGAGGCCACTCAGATGCCCACCTGTCCATGTCTCTCACTAGATTTTCAGCTCTTCTTGGCTAAGCGCCTGGGCAGAGCTCAGGGTGAGCCATTATGCTGTACGACATTGCCATGGAAAACAGGTTAGGGCCCACACAGGCTCCATAGCAAAAAGCTTTGGAGTCACAGACGAATAATGGACACAAGCTTCTGTCATCCTCATTCACACTCACAATCACTCAGAAATTATACAGTCCCTCCCACAGGTATTGCCCTATTCTGGAATCTTGGTACTTGAGATTCCAGGAGGTGATCGGTCTCCCCTTAACTCCAGAGATGGGCCTGACTGAGTTCTTGGCACCCAGGACCTTACCTTTCCAGAGTCTCTGGCACTGTTCAGTCTACCTCCACACTGAGTCAGGTCAGGGCTTGAGGACGTGGCCCACAAGGACCACCTCAGATGGAGATCCCATCAAGAGGATGGGCGGCACCCACCTCATTTGCTCAGTGATCACCATCAGCCATGCCCTTCAGCTCCAAACTGGAGGCACAATGTGCCTGCTTGATAGGGTTTTCCCAGTCAGGCGACCAAAAGCTTTAGCAGATGGAATGAAAAACCCAAGCAGCATTCTGGGGTGGGGGGGCAGGGCTGATTAACAAAGTTTTATTACACACTGGCCCAGAGGAGAGTCAAGTCTCCAAAAAAATCTGAGCCCTTTGTC
The DNA here is from genome assembly GCA_026826555.1 of Tolypeutes matacus. Taxonomy (NCBI): domain Eukaryota; kingdom Metazoa; phylum Chordata; class Mammalia; order Cingulata; family Chlamyphoridae; genus Tolypeutes; species Tolypeutes matacus. The sequence goes on along the minus strand of JAKSZT010054101.1, from coordinate 393,263 downwards.
TTGATATTCATAAGTTTATATAGGAACTCTAAGCAGAAATCTAAATGGGCAAATTCCTAAGCAAGTAGGCAGGTAGGGTTAGAAAAACAAAAAGAATGAAGTTAGCTTATCTTCCTGAAGCACAAGGCTATTAGAGAGGAAAAGAGTCATTATCTGTTTAGAGTTGTAAATCCCAGTTGAACCCTTTCAAGGCAGGGAGTGCTTATCTTCCTATCATATGGATTCCATGGAGAAAAGGGAGGAGGGGAGCAAAGGGACTGAGGGGAGTTGATTTTCCTAAAACTCTGGGTTTCTGCTGAGGGGGGTTAGGGTCCCAACACTTTACTTATAAATCTCAAGGATATATTGACACAAATATAAAATAACACATATAAAAGGATATTCACTGGAATATTATTTATATAAGCAATGTATTGGCCCCCAAATAGCCATTGATATGAGAGGCTTTCTAAGAAAGGAGGAAAACTTCTTGGTGTGATATATAGTGATCATCAGACTGTGGTGTTTCAAATAAAAAAAGGAGAAAGGAATTGATAGTATACTTCATACTGTGCAAGAAAAATGGAAGATTAAATATATATATGTATATTCATTTAATGTTTGATTAAAAATAAGCATTAGGTGGATAAGTAAAAATGAATAAAAAAGGATTACCTTTATTACTTTAGGACAAAAGGGAAATATAGGGGTACGAACAATTATGGAGGTCAATCCTTTTTTTTAAATATATCTTGCTAAGTTGTTTTGATTTTGGAAACATATTAAAGTTCTTCAAAATTTAAAAGTAAATCAAAAATGAAAAAATAAATGTCTATACTAAAAACCTTCTATTGTTTCCCATTTTATTCAAATAAAAGTCAAAGGGCTAAATTGAACCACAAAGCTCTTAATAATTTGGCCCCATGTTGACCCTTGGACCTTGCTGCCTATTCCTCTTTCTTATTCTCTGCTCTGATTTCCATGTTGTCAATCCAAATAGCAACCTTGCTTTCTCTGTTTGGTCTTTGCAAGTTCTCCAGCCTGGTATCCTCTTCCCCAGATATCAGTTTTCTCTTTCACTCTTCTGCCAATCTGGGTTAAGCCCCAAAAGAAAATGTATACTGGAATAAAATGGCTTATATAACAATTAACTTTGATGCAAATATTGGGTCATATCATGAGTAATAAATGGAGTAGCACCTAATACAGGACTAGGAAAGCTCAACCCAAAGGTAAGTAGAACAGAGAGTGAAATCTCAGCTAAAACACTGAAAAAAGTTCTCAAGGCACTCTAGGAAACTCTGAACTAACAATGCAACCATTGACTAGAGTAGGTTTACTTAAAATTGCATTTTTTATCTTATTTCTTTTACTTGTTATATTTCTTATTTTATGCTAACTAGGGGATTTTTAACACTGCTGTATCCAGATGCATGGCCCTCATTTACAACTCATTTGTTTAGCATTTACAGGC